>QEWY01003319.1:756912-793338 GCA_006503575.1 Baylisascaris schroederi
GTAAACTGTCATAATAAATATGCACAGGATGTTTAGCGGGTTATTCTTGCTTCTTTCTGTTTAGCTCGACTCACCGAATTTTTGTGGTTCGCTGATAATAAAAATATCAATTTCAACAGTTAGAATTACGATCGTGAAGTCGGAGAATTTAAAAAAAAGAAAAAAAGAAAAAGTAGCCCTGAAAACCAGGAAGTAAGCAAGTCCGTATGCCGGTCTTCAATCGGGCGGCGCAATCACCGAAAAAATGAGATATCAGAAAACTCTTGAGTTTCAAATGATCTAAATACCCCACTTCATTCACAAGACTTTGCTAGGGATAGGTGGCTGCATGGAAAAGTCGACCATGTCATCAACTGAAAGTCATCTATGCACTTTTTCCTCCCCTCTGCCTGTAGTGAAACGACTGCATCCCACTAACGTCCATCTGTACCAGGTGTAATTCTTTCGTCGCTGAGTATGTTTACGGTCTCCTTCTGTTTAGCGTACTTTTCAATGTGTTGTGAACGTATGCACTGGTACATAGTGGAGTCATATACTAGCATTTGATAGAAGGCAGTTACGAGTGACTTGTGTTCTTTCAGTTCATTAAGGGGAGCAGCCATGGTACCAGCGTCAACTCAGCATGATGATCTGCGGCGAACAACGAAAAACCAAAGAGATTCCTTAAATTTCATTCGGGCTGCACAAAAACTTGTTAGTTTTTTTTAATTAGCTGCTAGACATTTGTAGTTTTGTTCCGCTTATGCACCCTTCGATTTGCTTTCCTAATTAATCGATTCTATAGGTATGGAATGCGATCGACTTGCGTAGACTCCTTTCATCTTTCCCTACTGGAAGAATAAATTCATTGAGCAGTTCTACCCGATCAAGGGAATGTATTACTTATATGCCCTTTACACATGCTGTATTTATAAAAATAGTTATTGGAGTGGAATATTCAAAGAGCAATATATTGGCTTATAGCTTGCGAACGAGAAAATCGTTCCCTCTCAACCAAATGAGGTGAAAGCGGAAAAAACAATCACAGTTACGTATCATGCGACCGAAGAAGATGATGATAGCGATAAATCGGCTAAAACGTATTGCAGTTTGTTGCAAATTTCTTCCTTCTTATGACTCCAATGATATTCACTTCAAACACTAATTGACTTGGCAAAAATTTGCGAATACTATGTAATTGCATCACTTCTCACATGTTTTATTAAGAAATAGACTCATCGTTGTTCACTTGAATACTGAACTTGTTTTGTTTTATTCTATTTGTTGACCGGTACTTTGGAACGTCGCCAAAAATGGGGAAATTCTTTTTTGAAAACTACAGTAGGATGGGATAATTAAGTAAAAATGGGACAGTAATTGTTTTTTAAAAAGAAGTGCTTGTAAAGTGAGAGGATACTGTAAAAGGGTAATGTCTTTGCTGTTCGAATGGGATAAGATGTGAAAAAAGAGGAGGGAAATGAAAAGCAAGAAGTAATAGAGAAGCGTTAAAACATCGGGCAGTGATGACTTGGTTAAATTTCGATGTGTATTACGCAAAGGTATCGCACTAGACAAATCATAATGATTGGAAAAAATAAAAATTTAATTTAGCGACTTAACTGAATTGAAGAAATTATATTAGAGTGCTTTACCATGTTGCATTATGTGTCTGACCATGAGAGTCACTAGTAGCAAACTATAATGCCGTTTTCAAGTAGGCTTGCTTTCCCTAGTCCGACCATTTCCTCTTAGGATTTAGCCGGAAACCGGAACTACGGCTATCGCTAACAGATAGGACAATGTTAGATTTGAGTTCTTCTCGCCTTTCAAAAACTGCAAAATAAACTATTCAGGGAAAATTATTCTATCTCTGGGTTTGTTCGTGATGGCACCGCGTGGAAGAGCTTGGCGGACCAATCGCAAACGTAATTTAGTTGTGTGCCTATTCAGCCACAAAATTTGGCCCATACAAACTGAGACAGCTCGGTACAGCAGAAATTAGCATTAAATCATTCCATTTTTTTATTCGTAAATGTCGTCGTGAAACGTGCACAGAGTATTATACTTCGGAGCAGAGAGGGAGTAAGGAGGGAGCATGCTGGTCTCGTTTATCGTACTGCCAAAAAGGGAGGGGGGACTCATTCGTATTACTGGGGGAGGGGACGTTGCGATGCAAACTGCGCACATGATGGCCAACCTCTGTCGCTTGACAGTTTGTAATGTAAAGGACATTTGTGTAGCCGACTGCTGTAACGTTGCAGTCGCTGCTTCCTAACGCATGACGAGCTTGTTCAAAGAGCGTTACCGTAAAGACTTCCAGGTCGGTGTGCAGCAAGCGACCAGCAAGGACAGCGCCGACCGGGACCACGGGGATTATCAAATCTTTGGAGGAACACACACAGAAATCCGATTTAAAAGTGCCAAAGGCAGAGGTGCCTAACGCAAGTCAAGACGCTGCGGTAGGTGGCATGCAGATGACGACTGTTAAGAACAATGCGTTGAAGCTAAGCGAAACTAAGGCAGCTGCTGCTGTACAATCCGAACCACCCGAATCAGAAGATTGCCAGAAGGCGATGCTTATGCATTGGTTTGGTGCTCCGGCTTGTTCAGCCACACCAAATGCTAAGCGCAAGGAGGAGTCGTGTCCACGTGATGATGATACACAGAGATCACGCATCGCCTTCAGCAAGCGGAAGCAAACGAAAAAAACTCGAACTTCGATCGTCAACCAAGGCTCCAAATTC
Organism: Baylisascaris schroederi; assembly: GCA_006503575.1. Lineage (NCBI taxonomy): Eukaryota > Metazoa > Nematoda > Chromadorea > Rhabditida > Ascarididae > Baylisascaris > Baylisascaris schroederi. The sequence continues at coordinate 759,636 of QEWY01003319.1, forward strand.
GAATCTCTGCGTATCACTTTTTAAAAGACAGTGCATTATCAGTGCTATTTTTACAGCTGTTGATCACAGTGCTGAATGACATTTTGGTATTATTTCTTAAAGGACAATACCTTCGCAGTAATAATGGAAACTTTTGATCATACTGTTATTGACTTGAGGAAATTTGCGTTTGCAGTACGCATAGACGTGAAATTATGTCTATGCTTACGTCGTATGCTGTGTGCTTGTGTGCGTATCTGCATGTTTGCCGACATCGACCAGAGAAACACAGAGGTTAGAGTCGCAAGATGCAATGGTAGGATCTGCATATGTGATTTGAATAGCCCCATATGTTTTCAACTTGAGCCATTAGCAGCTTCGGAAGGAGCTATGGTCACTTATCCGCCGCCATCGAGGACGGACAGCATTCATATTCGACGATAAAATCTTGTGCCACTGCATGAGGAAAAGCAGTTTTTCGTTCATCAGTGAAGTGCAACAAAATTTTGCCACAGCATCTGCCATTGACTCTTTGCTGGGTCTTTTGAGATATTAAAAAATTGTTTTGCTTTTTCCCTTCCCTCCGTGCAAAGTCATGCAAGACGCATCGCCTTTATGGGTTTTGCGTTGTGTAGAAGTGGAGTTAGAAAGAGATTGCGTGATTTGATGAGATTAAGTCTAGGGAATGAGGGTAAAAAAGAAAAGATGCGAATGAACAAGAACAATCAGTAAATGTCTAGAAATGATGCACATCCTTTAACATCAAAGGTGACTTTCCTACCGATTTGTCTATTTTTGCTTATATCATATGAATATTTCCAACCACAACAACATTGCTGTTTATATACAAAATAAACATTAAACCTACCCTTAAGCCAGTGCATCTCAATAAGATGTTTTGGTTTCCAAAGGCCATTCCGAAAAGAGCCACACAGACACACCCACACAGACACACACATGGGCACACAGAGACACACGCATAGACACATAGACAAATACATGGACACAAACAGACACGGAGACACACACAGGCACAAAGACATACAAACACCAGACACACAGGCACACGGACGCGGGAATGCAGACGCACAGGGACACACACAGAGGCACACACATCGACGTACAGACAAAGCAGGCACATATGGACACACAGAGACACACACAGACGCGTGCAGACATATAGGCACACACAGACGTACACAGACACGTGCGGACACGCACACAGACACACAGAAACACACAGACACACGCCGACACACACAAGGAATTGCACACGCACAAACACATACACAGACACACAGGCACACAGTCGTACACATGGATAAACGGACACACGCACGGATACAGACACACAGCAAGGCGCTCACGCACAGAGATACACAGACACGCAAAGACACACACAGGCGCACACAGGCACGCTCAGACATAGGCAAACGCGCACACTCGAACACACACAGACATGCAGACACACACTCAGACGCAAACAGACACACAGAGGCGCACACATACGCGCACACACACAAACATGCACGCATAAACGCGCACAGACACGTACGAACGGACGCACATAGGCACACACAGACGCCGACACACACAGGCGCAGATAGCCGCAGACATACAAACAGACACAAAACACCGAATACGCACGGACACGAGCAGGCAACTGTAGACACACACACAGACACAAGCATGAACATGCAACCAGACGCGCACAGATACATACGGACATGCGCAGACAGACACAAACACATACATGTGCAGACACGCGCACACAGACGCATACACACGAACAGACACATAGACACGCACACAGAAACACACAGGCACGCACGGACACACACAGAAACAAACACAGACGCACACAGGCACGCACAGACGCACACACTCGGACACACGTAGACACACAGACAAACAGAGACCCACGCGCACAGGCACACAGACACAAACAGACATAGAAACACGCACAGACACACATACAAACGCACGGTCAGACACATGCGGACATGCGGACACACAGGCACTGACACACGCAGACACGCAGAGACACATAGACACACAGAGGCGCCCAGACAGACAAAGACACACAGGCACATGCAGACGCAACAGACTGACACAGGCACACGCTAAGGCACGCAGACAGATACGAAAAGGCACAGACACAGACGCACACATACACGCACAGACAGAAACAGACAAAAACACAGAGATACAAACAGTCACACATGGACATGCAAGGGCACAGACAGACGCACAGACACGGACACGCACATACATAGATACACACACAGGCACACACCGACACACAGACACACGGGCAGACACGAACACACAGACACACGCAGACACGCACAGACGGAGACACACAGACACACAAAGACACATCTTCCAGCTAAACAATCATCCACGTATGATTCGAATATACAAACTTTCATCATTTATAATTCGTCCCGGGAAGTCGTTGTGCGACCACGTTCGATAAAGACTAGTTTGGTCAGCTATTGCATTTTGTATTCAATCCAACAGGCGCAAATGCTCATTGGTTGACAATGAAATGCCACGTAAATAAAAATGAAAATGTTTGCATAATCCACCATCAGCCATCAAATGCACTCTCAGTGCTCACAAATCTTACACTTTCAGAAATATTCACATCCTCGAATTCACTTTTTTCATTATGAACATTGGGTTCTTTCAATGATTCATTGTCGGGCATCGTTAAATCACAGGTGAAAAGACCTTCTGAAAATGATATTCCGCATCACGTATGACCGCATGGATTCCACTCCATTAAACCGTGAGCTGAAAGCCTTTGCCAAAGTCGGCAGACTCAAACTATACAACTAAAATTCTGGACTATTTCTCGTCGTACCTATTCCCACATCACCCAGAACCGTCCAGTCACCTGTAACCCACTCCTGCGAGTACGGCTTCAAAAGTCAGCCAAATATTAACGTTTCTGTCTCCGGAACTCTCTCGTTCTAATCCCCACCCTCACCCCAGCGACTAGAGCACTTTTCCCACCAGCCCCACTTCTTCCCACCTTTTACTTCCTGCAGTCCTCTTTTTGAAATCCATCTTTACCAACTACATATCGCCATCTTCACCAGCCCAACCATATACCTCATACTGGATATACATTTTCATATCCCACTCGAGAAAGCGGCTGCCATTGGCGCCAGTCAAACTCCAATAACTGGTTCAAACTCAACCTTCGCATCTTGAACGTGCCAAAACAGTCAAGCTGCACACATTTACAACTTGAATAACCGATAGAATTCGTTTACTTATACCGCACAGATAGCTTCAACGAGCAAATTCATGTCAAAACCAGCAAAAATATAAACGGGGAACAGCAAACACATCTTGCAAAAGAGCGATTATACGGAACGCCACAACGCAAACGAAACAATACGAGACGAAAATGGGGTACCGAACAAAAGCTTCAACGATGTATTTATACGCACGACGATTAAAATGGTGCCAACGATGGCATTAGCGGGTAAAACATTCTAGACAAATAATAAAATAAAGTAAGAAAGAAAATCAACATAATCGGCTGTGAACACAAATCCCACATCGATTCACACGCTTCACCCACAAAAGAAACATTACCGGCGGAACGTGAACGCCATCAAAAACGATGAGTGATTAGTGCGCAGATCGAAAAAAAATAAACGAAACAAACACATCAATGAACGTACGCACCTCAACGAATGGGATGAACTCATACAGATGATAACAACATTGAACGAATTGGCGGTGTGCACTTTACTGGGGGAACATCAGAGCATAATAATAGTTGCAATGCGCAAAGAACGGCAAACGAGAGACGAGCAAATAGAGCAGCGAGAAACAGCACTGGACACCCGTAGAGCGTGATCATACCTCATTACATCGTAGAATGCTTCAAAATAACGACGATCAACCCAAAACTAGCAAACATCTGCATTAAACCATACAACGACCGTTCTCAGTGACTTGCTATATAAAATCGTGACCGTAACGCCTCCATAAATGATAACCTTTCGATGGGCCACTCTGGTTAGCCGGATCGATCATGTAACAACAACATACGGTCGATAAAGAAGCTAACGCGAGCACGGATAGGCTCCGTCCAAGCACAACTCTAAGACATGCCATCAATACATGTAAAAAACGACATATGCGCAGCCGGACCGTTGGGCTGAACAGAACACAGCACCCGCAGACCAAGCTGAGCAAACTGCGATAAACTGCATTTGCGTGTAACACCAAAACCGATAAACAAGCACAGTCAACTGAATTGAATTCATTCACCACAAACAGCTATGGGGCAGTGTGCAAATATCGTCAACTCGAGAGATAGCTTGAGCGTCCATACAAACAAATCAAATAACAAATGCACGGCCAACTTTGTGCTCCAAAATCAATGAACGATGAGCTCGTTTCTCGCCTCAAAAACCACAGTCAACCACCCAACTCAGCACAAGCCATATCACCATCAGCCAATATGAGGAGAAAAGCAGAGTCAAGCGCAAAACAAAACAAGGGCAACCGCGAACGAACATAGGCATTATGTTAAACAGGAACAGAGAAATTCACCATTCGAACAACTGCTGCAGAAATAACCTCAGAGATCTCTTCCGTAATCAGAACGACAATTGAAACAGAAAGAAAACAGATATTCATTCAGACGATAAATCAAATACGGACAACAAGGAAGGGGATCACTACTGTAAAATGAAAATAAAGATCAACGTGAAAGTGGAGTTGTGGAAGAAGCACGAGGTACGACGTGGGTTGTGTTCACACCGCCGAGAGGAGTCACCAGCATACGATAAAACCACAAAATCGAATACCGCCCCGCAAGCTGCACACGAGTGGCCCTCGGCGAGATAATCGCTCCAAATCAGTACTGCTGCGGGTATTGGTAACCACCCTGTGGTTGCGCCTGCGGCGCCCCATAGCCGAACTGATTCTGCGCTCCCGATACCGGCTGCGCTCCGTAAGCACCATATGCCTAAACGAAATTCTTTATGCCTGCGCCTAAGTAATCAAAAAATGAACCTTAATCTAACTCGCCGCATCCGCAAACGCTGAGCGAAGTGGTACACACCAATCATTCCCAAAACAAGCGCCTTTTTGATGCATCTCGCCCACAACTCCACCACATGAAGCCCATTACGGTAATCCACGTTAAAGAAAACGCACTAACAGCTCATCGATGCCACCGTAACTGCTTAACAACTTTGAGCAATCTTTTAGAACTGAGTGGCAATGAAAAGAAGCACCCACAGGTGTCATGAAACATTGAAAACATTCAAAAAAGCCACTGCGATCGTGCAGTCTTTTTCATTGCGCAGCACAGCCATACAGGAAGTCAAGTCTCATCACGCTAAAAGTTCTTTTTCGTGTTAGTGTTGCCTTCAGCACATTGAATGTCCAGCTAACAAATTATCGCTGAAATGAAACACCCTGTAGAGAACACAATCCACTGCCCCGAAACAACGGCATACACAGACTATTTGAGCCTACATGCCCTACGCCTCTGTGATGCAAATTAGCCATCCACTGCACCAGTGAATACGCCGTCGCAGTTTTCGCTTCTACGTCTCATTATTACCCTTACTAATGTGGCCATTCCTTGAAATGGACTACAGAACATGAAACTACCTATAAAATGCCCTCATATCACTGTGGTAGAAGTACTACCACTGTGCTCACTGCTGCTCTCTCATCGAGTTTTGGAAAAAGCCAGTCATCTCCAACATGACTTATCATGTCTTATCATGCCAACTATGCCTCTTAATGCCGGTGCTCGACACTTTGTGCAACCAAACATGGTGCCTTAATGCATCATGGATAATTCGACATTGGTACTTCGCCGTTGGCGACCTCCCGAAATCATTCATTTTGGCAGTTTGGGAGACGATGTTCCGGATACTGTAAAGCAGTTGTTGCTTACGATGTGATATACATTCAACAATACAAATTCGTATCCATGCCATGCATTTAAACGCATGTGCCAATAAAGTTTCGATGTTCACATGCTAATCGGTACTTTAATTCCATCAAACCATTCAATAAAAAAGAACTCACGGGCTGCTGCGGACGCGCCGCTTGGGCGGCAGGCTGAGCAGCGACCGCAGCGGCTGCATTCTGTTTAAGCTGGTTCTCGATGAGCGCCGCCTGCTCGTGCATTCCCATGCTCCTATAGTATTCCGCCCACTGCGCACTATAATCTGGTTGTCCTGGAAATAAATCAACAATCACTAATCGTTCACCAAGCACAAAATGGCACTATAAACCGATCAAATAGGGCACAAAAACTGGCGACCCTACAGCAAATCCTCTCCTTCTGAACCATGCACCTGGAAACCCAACGAAACCTGTTCCCCTGTTTCGTAAATACGGTGGCGCAGATATCATGAATATATAATGGTGCTCGAAGCTAAAAGACCAGAAGCCAGAGCTAAGCATCCCCTATGTGAAACTTATAACTAGCTCGTTAACTGCAGGAAACTCAATGCCCCTTCCATTCTTCGCTGATCAACATCCCAACTTCGATTTCAGGAACAAGACAAATTCAGTGATGGTCCAACAACAGTGTACAATAATATTGACAAACGGCAACGTTGGGAAAAAAGCAGCTGGCCATTCCTGATGAATAAATGAGCAGTTTTACAATGCCAGACGCTTACCGGTTTGCGGGTTGACCGTAGGTGCAGTGCTAGTTTGCGCCGGCTGTGGCTGTGGTTGCGCACCTGGTTGCTGGTACTGGGTTGCATATCCGCCCGGCTGATAGCCGGTCTGTTGCTGTCCCTGCTGTCCATAATATTGCTGTGCCCATGCCGCCTGTCCCGGATCGTTCTGTTGGTGCCCTTAAATGCAACTCACTCTAACGCCCCTTCTTTCATGACCACACCATGAAAATTATGCACCATGAAAATTAAACGAATTTTTAGAGTTTTACAAATTGGCTGGATGCCCATGCACGTTAGAAACGTAACACAGAATTGTAACTCCGCAGCGTAACATTCTTATGTTTTCTTCCTCCACCTCCCCATACCTTTGATTTTACAACCTGATACCACACCCCTGCAACCCACATTCATTCATATTCTTACCAAAACCAGCGTTCCACTGCCCAGTCGACTGGCCACCAACTGCGCCTCCGAAATGGCTTGTTCCATTGCCGTACCCCTGTGGGCCACCCGGTCCAGCATTATGACTAACACCATATGCATCACCACCACCGCCTGGACCTCCTTGACCTTGGAACTGGGGAACTGGCGTTCCAGGAGAGATGTCACCAACCTGAAATACGAGTCAATATGTAAAGTCCGATAGAATGCTTCATCAGTTACCAATTTTACTGCGAAACAAATGCCACAAAAAATGGCATTACTATCGCGCAACTTTCAGCAAACGCCAACACAGCTGCTGAAAAACCTCCTGAACAACTACCGTATAAATAACTTCGAGAAGAAAGTACTCAAAAAAGAATTTAAAAAATTGCGACCCATGCCTTGCTTCGAATGAAAACATTAAACAAGCTGAACTCAAAGGACCTCAGCAACACGGTTACAACAAACCTTGATACGGATAATATGCTGTGCGTGGTGAATCTGGTAGGGCGTTCCCTTGATGATGAACACCTTCTCCGAAGAATTTGGTGGCGGCTCACGTGACAATTCCACGTGCGCACCACTTTCCGCACAGATCTTTAAAATGCATTCATTAATGAAAGTATATAGGCAAACGTCCTTCACTAACAACAACACACGTCGTTTCACTGAATCATTTCTACAATATGTGTGAGCAAACATGAAGCTAAAATCTACACTCTCTGAATTCCACGTCTGTAAGCATTTAGAATGATCACGAAAGCAATGACAAAACACAGACCACTCAGCACACTAAACTTTCAACGCACTTCTTACAGCGCAAACGTTTACTGTTCAGGTCTTTACTTTGAATCCACCTCCACTCAGCACACCTTTGCCCGCTTCTGATGTTCGTAAAACCATACGACCAATGCAAAAACATCTATATCTACTAAAACTACGACATTCAACTTTTCGCTTTTAATATTTATACGAGACACAGCACGCTCTCTTTCCGCATAATCTGATTCTCCCTAGGCCAGTTTTGCGCAAATGCAGCGGATAAGCGCACTCAGAGCACTCAGTGGGTATACTTTTTGCAGCCACGAATATCAGAAAAAACTGCCAGCAGATATAATAACTGAAGAGCAAAAACACAAAAAAAAAACATCTGAGTTGCAAGCAGGTTGAAAGTTGAAGCCTATAAAGAAAGCCAGCTGCTTAGGCCGCATGATGATCCATACCAAACTACACGCCTCCTGTCTTCAACGCTTCGACTACTGAGTGAGCTGCTAACGTGCAACTTTAAAAACAACCATTTCACGCCTAAGAAGCAGACAAAAGTTCGCATCTCCATGACATATTTCGTCGCATTATCAACGAATGATCGCAACGAATTCCAACATGGCAGAAGGTGTTTTCAATAAAGCGGAGTTGCTTAGTCTCAACGACTGGAAAAAAACGAAAAATGCTGCGCCGCAAAGAAACAACTGTGGCTCAGCGGTAATCGGCCATAAACTTGTAAAGAGAAAAGACAACTCGAAATAGCGAGGCTTTGCTGGACTCGATTACTTCAAGCCTCCAGCGGGAAAAAAACGAAAAGACAGACCGATAAGCAAACTTACAGTAGCTACCAACGTTTTCCACCTCAAAATAATATTGTAAAAGGCTGACAGTTCGCCCACTCGAAGGATTCAAGGAGCATGCCAAGTTGTACCTCAATACGTTCAATTACAGAAGCGTTCAAAAGTAAAATTCATACTACTTGCAGGATTAGTCAGTAAGTTCCCTGTGGTGAATACTTTCGCGTAGTTATGTGCTGTCATCCAGAAGAGGTATTGACGAGGCAACACGAAACATATTAATGTTAAGAGCGCATACATTAGTGAATGTTCAGGTAAACACGAATGAAAACGAAAGAAAACATACCTGCTTGATAGTTTCACCTCCTTTGCCAATAACAAGGCCTGTCTTATTGGCCGGCACGTGCATGTAGAAAATTTCAGCACCACTGCCAGCACCGCTTTTGTTGACAAGTTCTGAGATGAACTGAGTGGCCTTTGCGATCTGTTCGGTAGTGCCCTGAATCACTGCACAGCGGTCTGGTGTCGTCTGGTCTTCTGAAATCATTCTACTTAAATTACTGAAGTCTGCTCGCTAACAGACTCTTTTTCCATTCACTACTGTTTACAATTAAATCAAGCCCATAATGGATTTTTTACTTGTGGACAAAACATACAACGAAACAAATGCACACCACACTGAAACCGTGAACTTCCCACTCACGCCGCCACAAAAATTTGAGAACTGTCTTCGAAGAAGCAACATTCTTTTCAGATGTGCAACCCTGAACTCTCAGAATGAAGCAGGCTTATTAAAAATATAATCAGATCATCCTCCCACTGCCAATGGGCGCTCGGCCACATCAGTGCCTCCATGAGTTCCTTACGTCGTTGCTTTACATTTTACAGTTTCTTGACCTTCCAAACCACGGAACACGGAGAAGGTATACGGTAAAGCTTCTAGATGAGCCCATAACATTAAACAACCGAAGTCTGGAAACGAGGAATTCACAGCACACGACTTATGAACTAATCCAGTTATTCCTATCAGTTTCCCACAATGACTCACTGTCGAACAACAACATTTCGATCCTATTCTTAAAGCGCTGTTATTCGAACAACCTTGACTTCACAATGAGTGAGACCTTTTAGTGCGGCTTAAAGGCTTACCATCAGGTTTGAACTGGATCTTAGCTCCTGATTCGGCAGCAAGACGTTTAATCGTTTCCCCTCCTTTTCCAATAATCATCCCCACAGATGCACGAGGAACGATTACCTGCAAAGTGGAAATATGTTGAATAACAAGGTAAAAACAAAAATCTGCAGAGAAATGGTTTTAAGGCGAAGCCTCGGAGGTACACTTTCTCCACCTACGTATACGCGCATCTGATATTTTTTATGCCGAACAACACCTCCACATATGTGCGTGCGCAGTCAGAAACGCAGTGAGGTTGAAGCCACTCACTTACACCGCCTATAAAAAGATGCGTCTTTCAATATCCTCTCCCTTTTCATCATTTCCCTGTGCTCTTATTTTTCTAAACCGCATATCTCTTTTTTTACATTTGAAGGCGCCATCTACGAAACGGATGCAGATTGTTTGCAGCACGTCGACACATTAATTATGTTTCCTCGAGGCAGTACATATCTGTTGTTCCCCTCAGATCTTTAAATGTAAAACCCATTTTGCCGGAATTAAATGACGCCGATGAACGGCGAATTTCCTTTGAGAATGTGCTACTACTTGGGACATGCAGCTCAGAACAATAACAACAAGAAGCATCATCCGACTCTGTCAACCGCGTTGGAAACGCTTGTATCCGAATGTTCTCGTAAAAAATAAATCTTCACGAAAATTTCTCCAGTTATCCAGAATACAGTAGAAGAAAGGCGTTCATATTATGCGTCGAGCGCCGCAGCACTGCCTTTGCCTTCTTTTAAAAACGATAACGGTTCATCTCTCTGCAAAGACCATCAGCGCCCGGTAGTGGGAAAAAGTTCTGGTGTTCGAGGTTGACTTCTACAAGCCGAAAACTGGCACTACGAACACCACTTACCGCAACCAATTAGCACCCAACTTCTTAAGTTTTTTCGTCTGAAAGCACGCTCACCAAAATCGAAGGCAAAAGCTAACGCGCTAATTTTGATAGGCTGTGATCGCTCTGAAAGACAACAAAATTATGCGCCCGGGCTCAAGTGAAGCAGGTCAAAGTCAGTCCTGGATCGCTAATTCAGGATACCTTCACATGAAATACACACATTCGCTGATGAACGCACAGCATCCTCGTTAAAAAAGAACCGGTAAAGGGTATTCCACTCCAACTCTTCACAAAAGAAACGATAGCTACAACATCGTTATAAACAAACCTCTCCGATAGACCGTTGTCCTCCTCCTCCTCCAATGCCATAACCCCCTCTAGCATAGCCGCCTCCATATCCCTGCCCCGGTGGATGATCTTCCCGCGATTGCAGGATGTCTTCGACCATCCTACGCGCCGTATCCACTTTATCTGGCTCACCGATGATACGTAATGGTTTCGGCTGACCACCACTCTCCTGCGTTTCTTGAATCATTACCATTTTCACGCCTGCTTGCTCCTGAAAACACTCATTCCAGTTACTTCGCAAAACAGCATCTGATCAAACCTCTGATCCCCGACTACAAGCTAATTCGACTGCACCCTGAAACACGCCAGATGCATCATCACTTCATACTCATTACCTTTCTATGTGGCTGAACGAATCCTTTTTCTCTTCACCCAAATCTTTGCTTTTCACTTGAGATAGCTTGAAGAATAACGCTTCTCACTTTGTTTTATCCAATTCTCAATCGATCTCGCCCCTTCACTTAAGATGTGCTACGTACATTCATGATCTATAAGTGTCCAGCCTACTTCTTCCTATTCTTCTGTCCCCCCCCCCCCCAACAAGCGCAGGAAACGAAGGTTCAATAAAACGCAGCAGAAACTTCCACTCAAAGCGTTCAATAGTCACCACGCCCTCGCTCCCAAAAAGTCTGTACCATAAGGGGATGAACCCTGACATAACCAAACGATCGATTCTCTCCTATACTCAAATCAAATCAGATTGTTCAAAACTCAAAACACAGCTTGATGTATTAAGCATGCATTCGAAATATGAATGTTTGCAGTATGAATAGATTTACTTGAATATTCTTGATAGTTTCGCCCCCCTTGCCGATAACGAGGCCACACTTCGCGCCTGGAATAAGCATCTCATGCGTGATCTGTCGACCGCCACCGGACATGCCCCCGTCGAAGTGACCACGGTTAGGAGGTGGACGGTTACCAGCTCGAGCAATCACCTTCAAATAAGCACATTAAAAAGCACAACTATCGACCAATGCGTCCAACACGTTGAAAACTTAGAGCGGTATTTCTGGCAACCTTTCCCCAATTACGATTACTGCTACGCTGCTAGAGTTCTAAAAGGTTGTGGAATGCTGACAGCGAAAAAGAACGTGGGGATGGAAGTAACCAACCGATTCAACGGATGTTCCCGACGCATCTCTTAGAAAAAGGTTTCATCAGCTCGCCCTATACGATGTATACAAACTATGGAACTTCGAGATATCTGGCAGCGCTCCAAGAATGAAGCGCTGCCATCCAATGAACAAAGAGCATATTTTCACTGCACAGTCTACAGCTGATCAGTCAACTAATGAAGGTGATGCTCTTCGGCACGAAAACATTCTTTTCTGCATAGCAGCAGATATGGGCGCATTGATCGAGAGAGAAATCTCACTGAGTAAAAGAAATGTTAGGTTGGAGGTATACGGGACAGTGCTGGCGCAAGATCTCAGAAATGGCGCATGCGACAATCATCAGGACCCACAATGCCGATTCATTCGAATCGGCAGTGCCGTTGCAGTACATTCTGCTCTTATGGTTTCAATACCGCAAGTGACCTGATAAGGCCAGAAAAAGCACAGTTCAGTTGTTTTCGAAGAGATCCTGACAGCGAGACTCCAAAAAAGGTTCTTCAAATAATATACCACTAGATCACTGAACAGACAATATAAATCGGCTGATCGGTAAACGTTTAATTTTGGAACAAATGGCTGAAAGAGCGGTTCTATGTAAACCTTAAAATGAGACAAGAACTCTCTGACGAGATTATAAGGAACTGAAAAAAGGACAGCGCACATCCTGAATCATCGACTTGGCGCGCTCGACGGCCATCTTCGTACCCTGGAGAGTGCACTGGCGCATGTTGTTACCATCCGACTCTGGCGACATCTGCACACGACAATTAGACTGTGATTGGATCTGCGAAATCTGCTCCCCACCACGGCCGATCACTGCAACAACTTCTTGCTTCGCAACTCCTCGCCTCATAACGCTTCCATACGTATCACTTTTCTGCTTCTTCCAATTATCTTTTTTTAAATCAGCTTCCCTCCCACCCTTGCAAATGAACCACTTAAAAATCCTCTTGAAGCTTTAAAAAAAAATCAAGAATACTTTCTGGAGAACCCTCTGAGTTTCCAGCAAAGCATGTTTGTTGCATTACTTTAACTGTTTGTACTTCAGACAGAGAGCATTGACCAAAGCGTAATTGCCATCACAGATGAGACGCCTCTTACAAATTTAATCACTGATCTCAAGAATTAAATCAGCACTTCCATGAAGTCAGTTTTTTAAATGGAAGTTCTATGAAATATTACTGAAACGATTGCCAGTTCAACGCAGCAATCATTGCTTGATGACTTTTGTAATGAGTGATAGCCAGAAAAATTCCTATGAGGTCGGAGAATTTTCCTCACAATTTGACAATTTGTACTACCGATAAATACATGGCAACCGCCTCATCGATCTCACTAACGCTAGCAGCATCTGCGATACAGGTTCCGCATTTTGACCCTTCATTTCTCTGGTTAATCCAGTTCTGGAAGAGCTTCCGCCAGAAGTTACGAAAAAAGATTCTGTGACATTCATCGTAGGAAGACACGAACGCAACAGATTATAACTACTATGCTTGCTCCTCGACTTTATCGAAAACTGGACGCTTGATGTTTCCACGGCACATTTGACAAAACAGCAATCTGTCAGCAGGAGATTCTCCTCCACGCATAAGGCGTAAAAAATCAAACTTTCGACACCCCATCCGATGTAGTTGGGTAAGCAGACTTTATGCGAGGATAATCATTTCATTCTGCCACCAAGTTTTCGGTAAAATAAATCCTCAAACAAACCATTCTGATTCAAACGCTTTGTCAAACATTTACTGCTTAAGACTGCAATCGCTATCTCAAGGTCCGACAAGAAAATTTGCACTTTGTTTCCGAAAACAAAAAATCGAATGGAAGATACTCTGTTCATAAGCTCTTTTCTGAGAAAACGCATAACGCTTTCGCCTCAAGACCGGAAATCTGAGATGCATGCATGGTAACAAATGGCTATGTCACCTCCAAGTCCCTCCTATACTTTTGCGACAACCACTAGGATACACCGCTACCATGGATCACTGGCAACTCTAACTCACCCAGGCCAACACAATGGTCCGGCACCTCGATGGTTTCGATGAGAACGTCGCCCGCGCCGCCGGAGGGCATCGCGTTTCCGCCCATTCCCATGTGTCCGGGTCCCCCAAGCGTTGAAATTTGCATGCTTCCAGCCATGTCCATTGTATTCCCTCCGACGGTATTGACCCGCTTGGCCGGATACACTAAACCGCAACACTGTTACTTGATGTCAGAAGTGCTTGCAATCCAAAAATGTTTTTAAAAACTCCAGCAATAAGTTCACATTATAATTTTAACATCTCACTAATGCAACGAATCCATTAAATAACATGCAACGGAAGTTCCAATGAACACATCATTGCTTATGCGACATGACATCTTCAATCACTTTGCAATCTAAAAGACGACCAAATTAAGGTGGGAAAGTGGCCGGGGAAGATGTTACAAAATAAATTGACCAATACATTGCACATTACGTGTATTAGTGCCAAATATCACTTTCAATATCAGCACCAAAAGATAACCACCACTCCATCAATACAAAAGATGCATTTCAGCATATGGTAATAATATGACTCTTCGGCGTAGTGATACACAGTGCACACCCCATAACTTCATTCAAATATCCAAATTAAATCCGCTATTCTTCGATGAGTAATCACCACCAACTGGTGCCGTATTCCGGTCTCAGCAGCCGTCTTCCAAAAGAGAAACATTCGATTATGCACTCAAATGAAAGCAGCTCGCATTAAGTAGGTGGCATCTACTCATCAGTTATAACAACAGTCATGTTCGACTGAATAATAATAGTAAAATACATCTTGAGGGAGAAACGTCCCTCACATTCTCTACGTTTTGAATCAGATGCGCCGCATAACGCATACACGCGGAAGGACTGCGTACATACACACGCAGAGCCGTTCTGTCGTTTCCAGTGAACATAAACGAGCGCGAAGTGCACAAACGCTGTCCTGCAAATGTGCATGCACTATGCAGCACACCGCTTCACCATTGCGCTACCACCCCCAGTACGCCTCTCACAAGCATCGCGTCACTTACTCTTCGTGTAAACCACCTTCACGCATCATGCACGTTGCACAGAACGCTGGAGACAAATGGCAGGTCTCGGAATTCATACGCCAATGCTTTACAGAAGGCATCAAATCAATCACCCCAATTAGTAGGATATACCTGAAAATCCCACTACGGTGCATGCTGCAAGTTTTTTGATGCTTTTAAACTTCAAACCATAAAGCACCTAAGCGCAAGACGGACTGCTGACGCAGTGATTTTCCACTAAGCAAAAAAGCACGTGACGGACAAATAACGAACCTTACCCGTATCTCCAGCTACACTGCTATAATACGGACCGATCGGTAAAGTAAACAAAAAGTAACAAAATCACAGCACTCACTGTTTAATATGTCGACATCGGCATGTGCGCAATAATGATCGAATGTATGGACGTAATATACTTAAGTTGTAAAAAAATGAGCAAAAATAAACGAGATTACGAATCAAAGCAATCGATACGTACAGTTTGACGAATCCTCCGAAATCGGTCGCTTCTGTGGGTTCGAGTGTGAAGATGCAGCGAGCTAAACATAACATCGAAATAATGACACACATCACAAATCAATTCCAGCATTCATCCCTCAAAAGCAAACTACCAACACTCCCCTCACCTCATCCCTTCCCCGACGGTAACAGCAGACAAGTGATCTCCCACTGGAGCGATACGTCGCAGTGAGAACCATCTAGCAACTATCAAATTGGGTCATAGGTCACTCCATTCATTATAAATAACCAGCATATTCCATTAGATCAAAGTTGATAATATTTTCCGAAGCAACAGCTTCACAGGCAATCAATATATTCAGCGTATTGACTATTGTCATTAAAATGTGAACTATCACAACCAATTTAACTTTATAACAAAGCGCAGTAGCTGCAATTGCAGTGATCTACTGCCTAACGGAATGAAGTTGCACAATCTACAGTTATGAGTATACAAAACGACGTCGAATGAAACGTGCGAATCTGCGCATTTACAGTTATATTCACAGCTTCATTAATGGGCATCTTTTGTGTTAGCAAATACGCGAGCATTTACCAACATCTTCGCTGGATGCCAATCAGTAAGTACAAAGAAGAAAAATTTTAGATGAACTGGGCAAATATTTAATGAGAAACATAACTGCCAGATAACCACACGCATCACTGGATTTGAATGGTGGCTTGATAATAGGTGTGGGCAAATATAACAACAACAGTATGTCAGCAGATCTACCGTAAATGCCACAACTAGCAACATTGCTGAATTCAGTTCCTGTCCTTGCTCATTCCTGTAGGAGGGCTGGTAAGTTGTAATGAAAGATGGCGAGGAGAAAGCAAACGATCGACGAGAAAAATGAAATGCATTAATGCACGAAACGCAGCAATGAGGAGATGGGCAGGTAAGAGAGAATGCGAAAAAGTGTTCACGCCTGCAGGCAATGCAATGAAATTCGGCAAAATACTACAAGTTCAAATGTCATGCAACATCAGTTTGAGCATCTCGTCTGCTGGTTAAACTCACCTCAGTACTGTCGACCTTCCCCTCTTGTAAAGGGTAGCGATAGTGTACCGTCCCTCCCTCCCCAACCCCTCCCAGCCATGGCCACATAATACAAGTTTATAGGCACCACCTAGGACTTCCTAAGTTGGATTTAGGGGAAATTACATCGGAATCTTATAGCCACGTTCGATTTCAATAACTCAAGATAATCATTTTAAAAAAAAGAAGAAAAAAATGAAAAGCTTGAAGAGTCAAACTGTATTAAATCGCGGCGCATCGATGAAAATCAAGAATGTTGCTGCATCAACACTGAATGATCGTGTATGCCAACAAAAGAAAATTGAGAATATGTAAAATTCCAACGTTCATTCTATGAATAAATCACATCTTTCAAGCTCCATATAATGGCTGATCATCAAAATACAGAAAGTGCCAAATGAAAAAAAAAAAGAAGCAAAGAACCATTTTTAATAATAATAAGAAGTTGAATTTGTTGTTATGCTGAAATCACCATGTTGCACATTCTCTTCTCAAATGCAAAAGGATAAAACAAAAAGGTAAAATAATATTAAATCTTTACACTGCCTACAAATAATGATAAATGTTTGGATGATTTGAGGCATGAATTCATTACGAAATAATAAACTCCAGTATAATTGCCAGATAATTCAATTATATCTTAACATCTTCTGCAGAAATAGCAATGCTCAGTTTTACTTTCATTTTATGCATGCATTACAGGCACCATAGCAGTTATCTAGAACACCGTGATGGAATGCAAGAAAGCTGTCACCAAGTGAATGGGTCAATTCTAGACTTGAAGATCGTTGCACTGTGCCATCCACGGTATAAAATTTAAAATTCAATCACAGCAAACTGGTTCATTAACACAAATGTGAGATAGCAAATGGATCTTAAAATTTGATGGTACCCACGACGATGTCATGTTGGCACATATTTCACAACATCACTGATATAGTGCATGTTAAATCATGAACTCAGCATGAGCGCGATTAAGCTTCAATGAGCAAAGTAGATGCATAGTTCCTTTGCAATCCTACTTTTGTACGCTTGAGGAATATTATCAAGCAATCTTTCAAATTGAAATACTGAAGAAGGGGGTAAATCAAAGAAAATTCAAAGAAGCCGGGAGTTCCCTAAAAGTCGCTTATCATTAACATGTTGCGCTAGCAATCTTTTCTCAACGATCAATGATCAGTACAAGTGTGCCTAATATTCACGGTGACACCTAATACAAATAAAGGTTAAATGCTTTACCTGTGGATATTAAAAGAAGTTATGTAAGGAAGTCAAAAGTTGTACTCAGCGCATAATCAATAATATTTGTCTGCGGATGTGAAGAATTGCAGCCATCTTACTGCATGGAACTATTGTATGTTGGTCACTTAAACTTTAAACAGACTTTGGAGAAACTCCCCCGAAGCTGGATGATTTCACACTGTAGCTGCTCTACGTGTCAGCTTTACAAAAGCCCATGAGTTAAACGTGGTTCCAGTGACGATCAAAAACAGACTGGTCAGATCGAACAAATACAGAGACTAGTCAGTGCCCCGACTAGGCACGTTGCACTCGGGCCAACAAACCGACCAAGCAAGAAAAATGTCGCGAAAATTGCGATAGCCTTTCCCCGATACGCTTAGTGGCTATTGAACACTTCCGGCTAATCGTGTTTTGATTAAATAGCATCGACTTACCCAATACTTTATGCATTACTGCTGCAGCTTCCGCTTAATTTTGTGTGGAGTAGTACAGACCCAGCATTACCTTAACCAAACCACCCTCATAGTTAGTAGTTTTGCAGGTACTCCCAGTACTGTGGTCTATCCTATTTGTTCAATAAAAAATGGGTGGTTGCTACCCGTCACTAAAAACAATTGAAATCACATACCAAAAGCATAGAATAAACGAGAAACCAGTATAAGAAATAACCTCTTTAGCGCGTTGCAGTGCGTCCTGGATCGCGTCCGTAGATATTATACCTGCAGACATAACGCGACAACAGCCATCAATCGGCAAATTCCACTACGATTGAACAGTCAGCCAGTACCTCCGGCAAACCGTTTCAAACCGCTGCAATCACGCAAGAATGTTGCAACAGCGGATAGGCAGGTAGCTGTGAAATATACGCTCGCGCGTCGCACGCGTACGCTTCGCGCTTTCGCATCCATTCCAACAAAATTGTGCGACGATTGTCATAAGTTGGTAATCGTTGTAGGACCATTTTCAAAGCGGCAAATTTGAACAGACGCGTATTCCAATGCTAGTAATGCCATAAACGTAAACATCAACAACCGATGGGGTGATAACAATTTCGTCTGTAAACATGAAAGGAATGTTTGATGTAGAGGTAATAAATGATGAGAGTGGGAATGTACCCATCTAACGGGTAAAAATGGGGGAAATATTAGAAGGGAATCGATAAACGAAAGTAAAGTGAACAACATGTCATAACGTAGAAATGAACACTCGTCGATACCATGCAATGACGCACGTGGGAATCTTTATGTTTCGACGATCTACTCACTAAAAACGTTTAATTTATTCTTCAACATTCCCCCACTCACCTGGTTTCTTCTTCGTTACATCTTCCTGTCTTATGCAAGTAGCACTCACCTATCGTTAAATACACCATTCTATCAGCGGGGGAAATTACTTGACTTCATAATATTCACACTATTATAGCTCCATCAGGTGCAAAACTGAAAACATAATATGCTGTACTATGAAGTTCATCTCTATTTTCAGCATATCCTCGAAAGGTTTTCTACCTCATAGAACACCACTCTGCCCATATTGCATTCCACCTATATAAACTCTTTAACTGAGCAAAAATTCGTCTAATAATTAAGAAAAGCACTTAATAATCTTAAGTCGGTAATTCCTTCGCATCAGTTCTTCTCTGCTTATTTTTTTATTAGTTTAATGATCATCACTCATTTGTACAAATGTTTTCAGCCCCAAAGTATACCGCGTCGAACAACCACCTATACCATAAACACCACCATTCCAATGCTCGTTGACGGATCTAATAATTAAGAAAAGCACTTAATAATCTTAAGTCGGTAATTCCTTCGCATCAGTTCTTCTCTGCTTATTTTTTTATTAGTTTAATGATCATCACTCATTTGTACAAATGTTTTCAGCCCCAAAGTATACCGCGTCGAACAACCACCTATACCATAAACACCACCATTCCAATGCTCGTTGACGGCCTGCATCCATAGTAAAATACTATACATCCATTCGCACCAGGTGGACGATATTTTCAATCACCTTTGATGCGACCGTATCATGCTCACCAACCGCTTGTGTTAACTGTAAGGTGTACATGAACTATTGGATCGTTGGGCACTACACAGGTACTACAGGTGAGCTGAACATTGCATAGTTGGTACATATGATTTGTAAGCATTGTAGAACAGGTGGAGGTGATCACTAAATACGATTAACTGGGGTGAGTAGTGAAGACGAGACAGTGGTCATAAATGATTGCTGAACAATATGCAACTGCTAGAGATAACATGTAGTGGAATTATAATGTTGAAATTTCAATGTGGAAGGTAAACATATAGCAACTCAAATAAACATATTATGCAGAGAGATTTTAGAGCGATATAAAAAACAAGTGAGATATGCTGAAATATTTTCTTTTAAAGTCTATCATATTATCAAAAATTTATGGTCAAGGTAATTTAAAAAGTAGCCTACAGAAGAAACTTTCTTAGGTGATTGAAGACGAGTAGTCGAGGAATACGCTCAGACGATGAGATTAAACGGAAAGAACATTGGAAAGGAGTTGACTTTTAATAATACAAGAATCCAACATAGGTGGATGGTACATATGCACGTTGAAGCAAATTTTGTTGACAGCTTTGAGGCCCCGGAAGCATCTTCCGGAAATCTGTGAAATGATAATACTTCAAAACACTGCTAGCAGTTTTGCTGCTCAAGATTGAATAAGATGAATGACCAAACGGCTACAGAAAACTCCGAAATTGAATAACGAATGTTAATGAAGAGTTATATAACAATATTCAATAATCGATATTGCAAATTGTTGCAATGAAAAATTGTTGCTTTGCATATTTTGCAATGAAAAACAGTTGTCGGTGTGTTCCGAAGAGATCAGTTTGATCGACAAACGACAAAACACAACGGCTTCCCACAGTGAACTTCTATGAAACATCATAGCAATACAAGAGAGTGCAGAGATGGAGAAGAATGATGGCATGCGCTTGGCCTTGAAAACATTTAAGTGAAAGACACGAATAAGTGGGGGGTGGGCAGGTGCGGCTCGCTATTCAAGTCATAAGTCCCTTATTTTGCGGATGATAGAAGAGGGGTTTCGATCCAATATTTCTTCAGAGTATCAAGTCAAAGGACACTTCCGCCACGAGGGTTGTTTACTTCGTGTGTACTTTTTTACTCTTGCCGCATATTTTAGCAATACAATTTGAAAGTGTACCAGACGAGGCGGTCATTTTTGGGTTGGTCACTCTAATAACAATTGGAGTGCGTCTAATGGAAATGTTCCAATGGTAGAAAGCATCACTGCCGTTGTGTTCCACTAATTAGCTTTTCTTTCCTCTAGTTCAAATAGGCATTAGTATGTTTCAGATGCAATTTGGACCGTCAATGAATTTGTGTGCTGACACGGATTTACTTCGGCGATTATACGGCGTCACCTATGCCCCTCAGGCACCAAATCATAAAGATCTAGCCTCACCTCAGGTTGTGCTTGCGGGAACCAAATAGTTGACCTCATGGAATGATGCTTGTCACGCATTAAAACGTCACTGACATCTATGAGGCCCACCACAAGCAACTATTAATGGAGCGCGAGTTTCAGTGACGTTGCCTATACATGCGCTCGATCTGTTTCATGGAACTATTGTGTGAACGTGTGAAGATACAAAGACCAATATCTAACCACTGAAACCAAATGTACGGCTGTCGTTGACAGTAAGAAAGCAACACACCTATGGGCGGTAAGGTGGGAAAATTCAGTGAAGGACACCATAGATGCCTCCAGCGACAGAGGTGGACAGCGGCCGGTCATTGACGTGTTGCAAAAGTTGCCGGTCATCATGGGTTTCATTGATTCCTTCCTAGTAGTGAAAAGTCATTGCAAACATATATATATATATATATATATATATATAATATATATATATATATATATATATATATAATGGAAGATAGGCTATCGTTCCATCGTGGAGAGTGACCTGAATTAAAAAGATATGCAGCATTTATTGTACGCAGCAGAGCGTCTATGACATAACAGGCACTACACAGTGCACGAGAGGGCCATCGGGGACAGAGGGTTACTCATCTTTATATTATGAATTTCAAAAGAATTGACATTAGAATCGACATAGGCCCCACTCCAGTACTTAGTGCAGAAGCCATTTTCTTGTCAACACCTCTGCAATACTTCTTTGAAATTACTTTTCACTGCTTAGAAGCCTTTGCCAATCCTTCAAAGGGACAGCTCAGACGTTATTCTGGGGATGTTGGGCAAACGCCAGTTTTTCGATCCTTCTCTCTTCGATTTTGTGGAATGGTACTTTCTGGTTTGATCATCGTTTATTTAACTATGATCGACTTTGCGCTTCTCATCAAATACTCCAAATGGAAATGTTTTCTTCTATTCTTCAAAAACAAAAATTGAGATAAAGGGTAGTGATAAACAAGTTTCGTCGATGATCTATGAAGAAGATCAAATGAATTAGCTTATAGCTTGAGTAAGCAACGAGCCAACTTCCAATCGGCAAATAAAAAACTTTTATGCACCTCCTTTTCATTAAACGAAATACAACGCCTCTCATCAAGGGACATTTAAATGACCTTCGCAATAAAACGTTACAAAATGCTCGTTGCAAAGTTTGTAGTTCTATATGCAACAATTCAGAACTTTTTCCAGCTTTTTTTCCGCTAAAACTTCGTCCACAACAATTGCTTCATTACCTTTCGTGGCGCATATGACCACATCCAACATGCTAACGACATAAAGTTCGCTAGCTGATATCATCCTAAAAAAGTATGGTGTAAGTTAGAAATAAGCACTACTGATAGCGCAAGTGCACGGTCACTTTCGTCTTGGCGGAAATGACATAGCATAGCAATTTGCGCTAAAGAATGACATTACATCCCCAGTACCGGTACGGTTTACTACATTCTTTTTGTACATTAAAATTTAAGGGCACCATAAAATAACCCAGCCAAGAAATCAACTATCCTATCAGTGATCGAGAAAAATATTTCTCAGTTCAGTATTTCTGAAACTGGCCATTTTCAGAGAAGAAACAATTATTCGTTTCTCCGTCCGTTTTTATGTATTTAGACAACCAGCTGTCCCTAGACAATTGTCACTAAATGAATAATGAATTATAATTACTAATAAAGTGTTAAAAGAAACTGAAACGTCTGAGATGGAAGCAACTGCTAAATTCGAATCCTCACTCTGCATCTTGTCAAACTGCTTTGCCTATATAAATAGAAAAGTTATACCTATATGCGTTTCAAAAAAAGTTGTGGCCGGATGCACAGCACTAAATTTGTGCTATTTCAACGTCTACGATTGAGAATACTATTTCAACGTCAATAACGACAAAAACATTACGGTGATTTAAATGAATTCTGATGCTTTAAATTTTTTATTTAACAGAAAATTTCCCAATATCAGAGGAGATCCTCATTGTAGAGGTGCAGACTAATGACATTCGACAGCCCAATCATCTAGCTGTGTTAAGGTTTGACAAGATCAAATCTCGTGAAACTCTATTTCTTGATAGATCGCAAATAGAACTTCCCTTAGAGTCAAATCTAAGATCTTGAAAGAAAAAAAACCGGGAGTAAGCAGAAGGGGACGACGGCATCGGAATCGAGAAATCGAAATCGATGACTTCCAATCCCCTTCTGTTTTCCCTCGTTGTCTTTCAAAATAAGCAAAAGAAATAAACAACATATAGGCGATCATGTTCCCTTCGAGAGTGTACTCCCGTAATATTTAACAATCCTTTGAAAGAGTTCGCCCTTCAACGGTGCTGTAGTATCCGTATCAATTCTCTTCATATAACGCAGAGAGTTGGTCATTCACTCACCTGAAATCCAACGCAATTTACCAACTCCCTTAGCAACTATTGAAATCGTTTAATTCACAAATGGGAAAGGATGAAGAAGGAAAGTTTAGAATTGAATATGAATATCAGCATCATGAATGCTGCATTCATTAAATCCCACAATCCTATTCGATAAGCGATGCATCAAAAATATCCAATCCATTTCCCTTGAGCTCCTTCTCCTCTCCTTAAAGAAAGCATTTCAATTTTGCATTTTCCACAGGTTGAAAGCATATGCTATAAGGAGAAAACAATATTGAATAAGAAGATGGAAGAAAGGGTAAGGAAAACCCCTCGTTCCAAACGCAGATGATCATCCGTACCCTTTCCCATGCGTTTCGTGAATTGCATCTCAATCGTTCCACTTCTTTGTAAGTGCTATGATCCAACATCAGTGCTTGCACCTCTTCATACCACAACGATTTGCATTCAGGTTTGTATTTCGGGTATTTACTCATTTGCCATCATACCATCACCCATCTTATTCTTAGCCACCTCAACCACGATGTGTTCACCTTCGAATCGAATCGCATCCGCTACATTTGAAGCCATCTAACCAACTTCGTTATGCTCATAGAAACTAACCAACGCATATGGAAAGTCACATATAAACGAAACAACTCAACTCTTATCAACCATTACATAAGTTGTCACCTATGCAAATGAACAGGATGCTGAAAATTGACTATATAGGTGGGAAACGACTCGATAACAAAATGGGCACGACAAATTTGGGTCATGAATCGTAGACTTAAAAAATTCTTTGAGAATCTGATTTGGAATTTATAAGAAACCAACATCGTCATCAGCAAAATATTTAAGAAATATATCCTCTAGGGAATTTTATTAACTCCTAAAATATAAGGGAATAAAGCTAATAAGCTAATAAATATTGTTAACGGGTACAATATAACATAGTGACAAAAATGGCAGATCTATAGTACCTGATGTTATTCCGATTGTCAAAGATCCTGTATATTTGGATGACACCCAAAGCATCATAAATAATGAGGGCATCGGTTTTGAGATTCTGAAATAAACGAAGGTAAACTTTGCATTTCCCTTCATTGAAACATTTTCGTATGAGAAAACATCAACAAATCGATGCTCCTCAACTGAAATCTAAGTAATGTAAAAATGATTCATACTCTATGAAAATAAAATATATTTGTCTCATAATTATAGCCTTTGATATAATTGAATCGCATATTTGCAGCAATTAATTTGAATTTTCGACGATTACATTTCCACTGATCATCCCTCTGCGATGGCCAACATAAAAATTATCACCATAATCGTTTCGAATCAATCCAATCCCACTTGAGTGATTAGTTTATCATCATATCTGATGGCCTTTCATCTTGTTGTTTTATTTACATTCTGGCAGTTCACACTTCGTTGAGCTAGCATAAATGAAACGAAGTTGAGACCTGATTAATGTTCACATTTATGAAATAAAGAATAAAAGCAATATGCATCTACCATAGCAGTCTCTCAAAAAAGGTACATCCCTCTTGATTTGTTCCATATGCATTTTCGTGTACGTAAAGATCATTGAAAAATTCAGATTAATATGGGTGTGAGAGGGTTCAATTGAACATGACTCTTGGTGGATAGTTATAAGGTGTACAATGTTTTGTGGATTTTCATCAATGCTAGCGGCAATTAGCATTTCATCCCTTTAAATCACTCATCAAACATCAATACGAGTGACGTCACCAAGACCGTTCATATATGTCGTAGACTGGCTACTCTGCATCACTCTCAATCAAAATTTTATAATAACCCTCTAAAATATCTTCTTAAACCGCAATGCAATTTCAGTTTCAAAAACGACTGCAAATAGATACTACTCCGAATATAGCAACCTTTACCAGTGATGCGTTGAACATTCGATGAGTTCATCTACGTCACCACCCCAATTTTGGTTGCAACCGAAAATGAATTTAACCTGAATCCTATTATTCTACGCCATCAGGTATCAACCACCATAAATATTGATGGCGCTCGAAACAATAACGCTAAGATAATGCAAAAAAAAAACGCAAAAGAATTTCTCAGCAAGTATTTATTCAACTTCCAACCACATAACACATGGAAATCAATTTTTGTCACATAACATTCGACACACAGTTTACATATGCAACCACTGCGAACAATAATCATTTTGATATGGGAATCACGGTTGAAATATGCCGCTGTAATGATGTGATTCCCTCTTGTCTTGCCTCTTCAAAGCAACTTCAAATAAACGAGTGAAAATGCTCTATTGCGATTGGTTGCTTTAGTGAATCAGAGTCAGGAATTAGGCTAATTTGATGGGAGAAAGGATTCCGAGAAGGATATTCGCAGTTTCAATCTTATTCCTCTCGGATTGTCACATAAGTACTGAGGAAACCAATAATGAACACAATTTATAGCATTACAAAATAAAAGCAATTACAATTAAAAAAGAGCGTTTTAAAGGCTCGATTGAATCAAAGATCGTGGGAGAGTACAACATTGTTTTAGTAATTCTTCATTTATAAAATTTTATACTCTGGGCAAATAGCCAACATTTGGCATTTTGCCAACCACATAATAGTAAACATAAAAATTTTTGGGTATTTGCTGAACGTTGTCCTTCTTGCGCCACAAATAAATAAAAATGCAAATGATGATGAATAGAAATGAACTGCGACAAAAAAAAAAAACTTTGTAGTTTCTAAGACAATCAACAAAATGCCTCATACTGACCAGCTAAACTGACCACAAGTGATTGACCCCAGTAGTTTTAAAAGCATCGAAAAGTGCGTCAAGATGCTCTAAAACTACTATCTATGAAAATGGTGGCAGATTCGAAAAGTCTTATAAGAGAGTAATCGAAGTGTGTATAATATTGAGGATGGAGGAATAAAATTCAAACGAAATACATGAATACAGAAAAAAAAAAAAAAATAGCGATAAAAAAAGAGAAAGAATGAAGAAATAGACATCACTATGAAATAGTGAGTAAATAAAATATAGTCGAAATAGAAAACGAGAAAGAAAATTGAAATGGAACACATCTTTGAAGGCTTTCACTTGAAAGCAATGAAACACGCTGAATGAGACGATAATCAACGTTTAGTGCTTATGTTTTATTTCTAATAGTCATAATCATAACAAAATCATCCTCTCCCACTCCCTCGGAAAAAATTGGGATATCAAATGGATCAATAAAAAAAGTAGATCACCGATATCTGAGATCAATATCCTACGATTGTAAAAGCTGAAATATTAACAAAATCCTCTACTATCATCTCTCCTTAGGCATTTAATGGTTTTAATATTGTCCCAACAAAGAAATATATATAAATCAAACATAGTCATATCAACGATATAAGATGGAATACTTAGGCAATTTCAATGATATTTGAAAATGAATGACGAACGAGAGTTCATTTGAAGGAACTCAACCACTCTTCACTCATGTCAAAACTGTTTTCATTATCAACGCAATCACTGATATCAGTCGAATGAGTCGTCCTAAAAATTTGCATGACCGCTTTTTTAACAGTGTTTTTGTTCATCTCTAACTGGAAATTTCTGATAATTGTATGTGTTAAAAAGTAATGTCAATCAAAGGAAAACAATCACATAACAGTAATCAATCTGTAACCAACCATTTATATGTGTATTGGAGGAAGTACTACCATAGAAGTAATAACAACTGCAAAGGATAGAGAAATATGAAACAATGCACGGCCAAGGTGGTCGATTTGCTTGATGAATTTGCATTTCGCTGATATTCACCATCGTTGTTGCATTCATATATTCATCTCAACGTTTCCACGATGTTTGTTTGCAAAGAGTCGTCTTCTGATATTTGGTGACCACCTCGATCAGATCGTTTTTGAATTGTCTAGCGGCAGCGGCATCCATCTGACCGACCTCACGCAAGCAGTTCGCAATCGAATCTCCTTCAATCATTAAGTGAAACAATCAATAAAACTGCATCCAAATGGTTTATAAATCTAATCCATTTAATAATTAAGAATGTATTTTTAGAGTATTTCTACATGGTTCAATCAATAAACAATTCCCTTATTTATAAGTTCCAAAGCTTACAGCACCATGCAGAATGGGCGTAAATTAGGGAAAGGTGGGGGAAGTGAGTTCTAGAAAAGTTAGGAAGCAAGAAAAGGCGCATATCTGTGCGGAAACAACGAGAAGGGAGACCGTAGCTGTGCCTATTCGAAAAAATCTTCATTTTCTTGTTATCAATATTCTTCAGTTGAATTTTGCTGACGATGTTCCAAGCTGAGTACGCAAGTATGCCAAATGACGGACTCGATGTGTGTCGATTTCAGTCAGTGATTTATTTCCGGTGTGCGGATTTATACTCGAGGATGCAGGATGGTAATATCGACAGTTTCCTCCTCCCCCGCAAAAAAACAGCGCGAAAGCGGATGCCTTTACAGGGAGGAGGGTCTCACACCCTCAAAAACAGAACTTAACATTTCCTAATCATTTGTATTAGAGGCAACACAAGATTTGATTGAAAACACAAAGAAAATTGCAAAAACGAACTACCAACCTATATTGCTGCACTCATCATGTGATGAATCATCAGTTTTCTTTATCAGTTCCTCAACAGCTGGTAATGTATCGTTATAATCCGCTTTTGCATAAGAACGCATCGTTGAGTCTTTTTGTAGAGACGTTGATTTCCTTCCAATGAAAGTAGATAACGGTGCCGAAAGGATATCTTCACTAATATTCGAGCTAACTGAACAAGAATCCAGAAATTTCGCTCTTCTAAACCTAATGCCCTTCACTGCCTTTCTATCGACATCCTTATCACATCGTTGAACAACCGAATGTTCTGCATTCGTTTTCAAAGGCATCGTTTTGTATAGAGTGATGCGACCTGTCCGAGGATCCCTCGTAAGGTAGTGCCGTCGATACGTATTACTTGAAGTGGATTGTTGTGTGTGTTCTTCCACAGGTCGCGATGAGCATGCCGATACGGCATCCGCTCTGTGCTTATTTGGCATGACCTCTGATTCATTTCCGGAGAACGGCTGTGATAGCACAGTCTCATCCCCTGTTATCTCTGAAATCATCGAGTCCATCATGTCACCATTGGAATCCAAATCCATTGCATCTGTTGCCTCTGTAACGTCAGCAGACGAGTTTGGCGACGAAGATACGACATTGACATTTGCCATGGCATTATCTGATTTCATCTTTTATTTCTTTGCGTAAACATTCAAAGATGCCCTTGAAGGTGTCGCTTCCGCATCATCCATAACAGAATCGGATGGAATTTCCATTTTTATACGACCATTTCGATACTGCTCAATATCGCCACAATCAGCTTCGTCTGTCGCATTGCTGCATGGCGGTGTGCTGGTCTCTTTCAACCTACAAAAAAAAACGCGAAAATCATTGAAAAGTCGTAAGAAATACCTAGAGAAATGAAACGAATCGGTGCAGTCGTGGTCCCCCTCCCCCCCCCATCTTCACCTATCACCCCCACAGCTGACCAACCATGCACATGTCTGATTTGAGTCAATCTATAACACACAATCTTGCATTTGAAGTAACTATAAAATGTACTTCATACACCTACACAAATCAATGCTACATAATAAACGAATAATTACAATTGCAATCGTTGTGCACTTCATTAATGAATCTTCTTTAAAATTCCTCAATCTTTAAAACACAGTTTCTCAAATTTAAGCGAGTATGTGTCATTGGAGAGTCAACAGTTCAGCATAGAGCACTCACCCTTCACGTCGCATGCGAAAATAAGAGGTTCGAACACGTTGCCAAGAAGGAAACGCTGCTGCAATAGATAACTTCTTGCCAGGTTCACCACCCGATAACGACGCCAGTTCGACGGCCCGCTCGAAGCCCTATAACAGAGAACAGGGTCAGCTTCAGAATATCTAGAGATGCTAACAAAACCACAAGAAGGATGGCAGCAATAACAATTCTGCTGCAATAGCAGTATAAATGGCGAATGCGTAAAAACGTACCGTAGTAAAAAAAGATTGCAAGCATGTCATACGCTCAAAAAAAGATGCACCTCTGAATGGACAAACATGAGAGGTCACTTCAAGTTAACTGAAATCTTGCTCTTTCATGATCCAGACAAGAAAGAATAAAGCGAATGCCTCCTTCCCTCCCCCCTTCCACCGTAATTAGTTTCTTTTTTCCGGCCTCTCGAACGTTTAATGTTGAATGGTTCAATAAAAAATACCTTACCCTCGTAAGATGCTTAAAAATAATAGCTAATAAAACAAGCAAACATTTCAATCAGAGCAACGGTACCACAGTCGTGATTAAGTGCACATCGCGATAAAACTTCCCATCAATATGTTCATATCCACAAAACTTATTAAATTCAACTATAATATCCAAAACATAATCGATTTATTCGCTTACAACTGTCAAACGTTCTCTTCATATATAACAATATCTGCCTAGTCAATGCAATTCAAATAACTGTTTCTATAAAGGCCAAATGAAGTGATAAGTAAAGTGAATATGTATACATATTGTACATAAAGAAAGTAGCGGCCCAATTTTAGTGCTCACAGAAACGCTCATCAAAACGATCGAAACTCAGTCGACTAAACAGCGAGTAATTTCATGCTTGAAAATATTATCAAATGTTGCTTATTTTTATGGGAACTTCCTATGTACACACTGCTTTCCCCTCTCTCCCTCCTCAACCTCGTAGTTAAACCAAAATAAAAGATACAATAAACGAAGCGACAAAAAGTTGAAAAGCTAGAAGCGACAAACTTTTTTATAGGCATTATGTGGAAGTGACTGTCCTTTGCGAATCTGCATACGGCATTGTCGATCAATGGCCGTGGTGAGTGCACGACTCTCCTCGATCACCTCACAGTTAGGATGGTGTTGGGCAGCCTTTCCACTAATAACGCACTCGTTCTGCACTTTAATATATGCCGTAGGACCCCAACCTGTTCGTTTCTTCTCTCTAGCACAATTGTTACAACGATAGTATTCGCACTGCCCGTCGGATGAGCTCTTCACGAAGGTATACTGCCTTAGACCTCCTTGTTCGGGAAGCGTGATCAGTGTGTTGTGCAGCTTACGTGACAATGTCCTTCTTCCACACAATGCACTTGGTCCACTCTCTCTGAATGCTTTCAGATAGTTTGCATTTGTGTGAATGAATATAAGTAGATCACAAGATATAGAGGTACTGTTACAGACCTTGTCTACCCACTACTTCCTAGCCATTCTCTAAGGAGAGGGGCTTCAGCCACACTAATCGGAAAGTGCCAAAAAATCTGTGAATGACAACTCGTTTAATGACGGAAGTTCATTTACTGCCTAGTGCAATGCTGTGATAACAAGTAACCTCGCCCAATCATTGCATTCAACCGTATCTTCCAGACAATTGCGCCATTAGGCAAATATATATAAACACAGGTAGCGTTCGCAAAGACAATCAAGTGGTGCACGAAAGGCAGTTGTTAAAATTAATGCAAACGATCGATTACCTTATATCATTGAGTGATAGCACATGGTCATCCGGTTTTATTGAACCTTTCTGTCCCAATAATTCCTCTTCATCCTGTAAAAAAAAAATTAGTGAAACATTAACTGCTTCAGATAATAAAACATTTAAGTGACATATTCAGCCATAATCTCAAACTTTTTGTGATCCCCTTTCAGTGAAAACAATATCAATTTTCGCCGCAAAAACACTTTTTCTGTGCATTAGTAAGCTCACAATGAGCAGGTTGTAGCAAAGGTTAATTCCAGCTAAGCCATTTGACCTCTATAAAGTTGACTAGACTCATAATTAAGAGAATGGCTTGGTTGTCTATAATCAAGATATTAATAGTGCTAGCCGGAAATACTGAGTACTCAAACTGTATAAATGCAATCACAGAACTGCAAAACCGAGGAAGGAGCGAAGTGTTCTTCAAGGACAGCTTAACGCCGTTAGACTAAGTCTCAAGGGATGCACCAAGCGAGGCCATAACTAGTAATCTTAAGGTAACATACAAATTCGCGACCGAGAACGAATGAAAAATTGCCAAAATGAAAGCTTACTAGAGAAAGTATATCTGAGCATTTAGCACTAATCACAATTTAACAAGCATATATTTGCACCAAAAATTCCTATACATTTGGAAATCCTCTATATTAAATTTTAAAAAATCTAAGCAGGAAATTCTAAAAGGTTTATTGATGCAAAGAGAATTTATTTAAATATGCTGATGAAAACAATACGGCTGCATTATTAGCAGCAAAATATAGTTTGTGAGTAACAAAAAAGGAAAAATTCAACTGAAAACTAAAGAGAGTGGGAACTCCCAAGAAAAAGTCAAGAAAGTGAATAATGAGTTCACATTTCTGTCGAGGTAAATGACTCGAATAGAAATTTCTGAAAGAAATCTTCTAAAGCGATGCAAATGTACTCAAGCAAAGCTATTTCATCGGCCACGTTCACTTCCCGCAAAAAAGGGTAAATAGCCTAACTGCTTCCATATTTATTGACCAACGATGCAGACGTCTTTCAAGCTCCCCATTTGCTTTTATGAATGACTATATTGCAAAAAAGTTTTCATCTTTCGTATATATGAAAAGTTCTCTCGATTTTTCTTCTTTTGCTACCTTCCGTTTATTCGAAATCTGGATTATTATTTAAACGGAACATTGAAGATAAATCAACGCAATCCAGGTAACGCGTTTCCATTTCGAAATGGAAACGGGTAAATTTCAACGATACCCTACGATAATCGAAACGCATGCATACACCTGGAATCATGACAGAGTGTCCACTAAGTATTCCATCAATCACATATACGTATGCTGTACCCTAATCAGTCACTATCATACTTAATATAAGGGTCAATATGGAATAGAAATAAAACAGTCGACACATTCGACTGAAAGCTATTCGATTGATGACAGCAATAAAGCGGATCAATGCTGCATTTAGTGAATAAAAAATCAATTAATGTGAGAACTACTTACCAATTTGCGCACCTTCCTTAGACTAAAATAATAAGCTTTGCACTAAATAAACTGATTTTAATATATTCCACGAAAGTGATGTAAGTGAAAGTTTTTTAAAAGTTTTGGAGCTGTGATAGGTAGAGGTGGTGTTCATATATGTTCTCAATGGAGGCTACTCAAACAAAATCATCTAAAAGAAGCAAGAGGAATGCCAAAATGATGATCACTTTTAATGTTCGGTTTAAAAAAACCATCAAAGAATCACCTCAAACACTAATAAATACAACCAAAAGAGCGTTAGAAGTGCTGGAATTAAAAAATCCTTGAAAGACGATAATATTTGAATATAGAGGTTTAATCGATTCAGCAAAAACACTTTTGACCCACTTCCCCTTTTCCCCTCAATTACCATAACAAATACACTGCAATTCAAAGGAATTCAAAAATAGCGTTTTGTATGATGGAGAACACCTATCTAACATATGTGAAGAGAGCTCCTTCCTTTGCAAAAGCATTACCGCTGTCTAATAAATTGTTTAATACAAATCGGTGGCAACAATCACAACTTTTGCACCGATGAAGTGGGTGGTCTCAAGAACAACCGACAAGCAGGACGATGATTACATTGCTCGTGCTCATTTCAAATTTGGTCTTTCATAGGGTGTTTGCTTCGACATAAATGCCCCATCTTGAAAATTCGAAGTGAATGATCAATGGTATTAAAAGAAAGCAATCAATGCTCAATTGGATCTCTGCAGATAAGAAATCTGTTCTCTCCTATATATGGTGAGCATGTTGTGGCATGCAAATCCCTATACGATATGTAGTAGAAATATGTGAACACCGATAAGTTCTTTGACATTTTGTTGGCGGGTAAGATCACCCCACAGATGGATTGATGCTGGTGGGATGGG
>QEWY01003319.1:793574-864429 GCA_006503575.1 Baylisascaris schroederi
CGAGCAAGTAGTAGAAGTGTCACATAATGATCGGACGTGAAAGTGAATTTGGCTAGAAATTATGAATAAACAACTCAAAAAGTATAAACACTGATTACGCGTTTATAATGGGAAATTTTCTAGTTGGTTAACTGCTGTCACAATGAATGCCAAACATTGACGCCAACTCGACTGGCTCCAACCAATTATATTTGGGTTTCCCACTTTAGGCAACCGAAATTCACACTCAGAATCTATACTAATAGATGTTATACCAGTAGCAACCTTTATCAAATAGGACGCCTATCACATATGTATGTGAAGGTACATAAAACAAGGAGGACCTTATGACGATAGCATGATGAATGAAAACAAGCAGAATCATACTTGGGGGAATCAGGCGAAAAGAATGACGTCTGCTGATCGTCGTCCATCATCTCCTGCAATTACCATCAAACATAACGAAAACATGTCTGCAGAAGTCTGCAGACATTATTCCTTCAAAGTGCAATTTGCAATCTTAAATAAAACAAAGACTTGTAACTTCAAACGTGGTGATAGTTGTACACAAAAATAATGCATGCAACAACAATAAACACTAAAAATGAAAGCAATATCACTTATTCTGAAGGTTGGTTTATCTCTCTCTTCTCCAATTATATTCCTTCTGCTCTTTTTTTTTTCATTAAATATTAACATAAAATAAATACTTTTTTATTGCTTCCACGTTGTATTTTCGAGATAAATCGAGGAAAGAATATAACCGATCCACTTCTTCTTTGCATAAATAAGGTCTTTATCAATGGCCGAAACGTCCCTCATGTATTATTATTATTTTTTAAAAATATTTTTCCTTTTTAATTCAGCATCATATTGTTGCTTTTAGATGATCACTTGTTCGATCTATTTTCTCGCTGAATTTTTCATATTTGTAAAAGTACTGACTGTCACTAAGATAGAAGGCAATTTTTCCATTTAAGTAAAATCCATCGGCTAACCGATATCCCCGTTGTTTCTTCCAAGGCACATAATGAATCACTGGTCTATAGAAAG
This sequence comes from Baylisascaris schroederi, assembly GCA_006503575.1. Taxonomy (NCBI): domain Eukaryota; kingdom Metazoa; phylum Nematoda; class Chromadorea; order Rhabditida; family Ascarididae; genus Baylisascaris; species Baylisascaris schroederi. The sequence continues at coordinate 794,607 of QEWY01003319.1, forward strand.
AGGGGTCTCATCTAAAATACCGATTCTACGATTTGTTCGATAAATTTCATTGAAATTTCCATATCAGTTTTTTTTTAGCTTGATGACCTTTCACCCAGATAAGCTGAAGATCTATATGTGGGTGAATAGTGGGAGTGAATAAAGATTCAGGCAAAACGCATTAGAGACACCTTCAGAGGGAACCAAAGGAAGTCGTAAATCAAACAACGAACTTAAGTTAGCAATTTTGAATCACCTCTTGAAGCGAATGGGATCACCTATCGATCTAATAAAGAGGTTCTAAATCCTTTATTACAATCACAAACAATTAAACGTTAATTTCAATAAATGCCGCAAATATTTAGATAATAGGCTCTCTCAATCTGGGCAAGGTTTGTATACAGTGAATACTGCAAATTTTAGTAAATTTAAAAAAAACGGTACAAATGAAATTGGTTGATTGGTTGGTTTTGCTGATTGCAAAAAAAAAAAATAGTCATAGAAAAAAGAGAATTTTTTCTTGCAACAATAAATATAGATTAACGTTTGGTATTCTCAAAAGATGAACGGTAGAATAGTAAAGAAAATATTAGCACAATAAATACTTTAGTTGCGGATAGTCTATAGTGAATAATTGGAGAAGAAGGAGATAGCAGAAACAAACTCGCAAGCGAACCCCAAATAAACTCACCGGAATTGGGCGCTTCCTTCGTTGTCTTTTCGTGCCATCAACTGTGGCACGTAACGCAGCTAATTGTTGTGGATGTTTCCTTGACATATGCGCCGTAATATTTGTCGACGTAACACATTTCAATCGTATACCACAAAATTTACACTCTGTGCCCTCACTATTTTCATGTACCGCATTCCAAATATAACTCGTTCGTGTATGTTTCCGTTTCGATGGAACCGATATCGATTCATTGCCTATGCAATCGTCATCTGAAACGTCAAAGGTAGGTGAAGTCACTGACAAGAGAAACGAGGTACAGTAGTGCCCCAAAGTAGTGTAATATCCATCCCTTAGTGCTCCAAGCTAGTGTGATACCTACCACTTATCACTGGCAACGTTGAAACATGACTTGCAACAAGGGTCTTTCACAACTTGTCGTTTCCCCTTTCATCCCTCCTTCTACAAGTCAACTTTCTACGTTATATATATTTTAACTTCAGCGTATTCAGCACGAATCATGCATATCTTTTGCATTTTATGTGATATAATCAACGGTATTTTAAACAAAAACTTTGCCTAACCATAAACAACAAACAAACATAAGCAATTAGCAACAAACATATAAATGCAATAAGGAGAGACTATATGCCATATCAATGATGTTAATCTAAAATAGCTGAAGAAATGTTACAAGCCCTAAGAGGATGTGCATGGCTATTTATGATATGCTGTATATATGGAATGCCACTTCAAACATACCTGTGCCGGCATCATTGCTTGACGCCACATTCACATCCTCGTCTGATTCGTCCATCTGCATAACAGATATAAATAATTTGGGGTTTAAAAATAACGACTATGTTGAGTCAGATCGCCGTTAATCGCACTTTCAAAACTTGTTGACAATTTTCTTACGCACAGCATCGTAAATCAACGCTTACAAACACCTAACTATTTAACACCATATTATTTATATGCACATAATAGCATTCCTCATAAAATATGAAAACGATATGCCTACTTCTAGTAGCAAAAGTTAAAAAACCTCACGTATTAGGTGGTGAAGAAACGAAGGGGTTCATAAAAGTAATTTCAATAGTTAAGAAAAGTTTCGAACGATTGAACTACTCCCTTCATCTCACTGAGATGAAATATTTGATTCATTTTAATGCGCTGATCTGCGACCGTATCGTTGCAAAATTTAACCATTCTGATTAAATAATTTGCTTGAATAAATTTGTGCAATGATGTTGTGATGTATTCTCTTAATGTTCTATTGATTAGGTGTTTATACAAAAAAGGTGCTGAAATCCTTATATTGTGAGGTTATTTTATCGATGCTTTTGGTGATTTATCTTTTTTTTTTACTCGTTTTATGCTTTTAGAATTCTTTGTGAGCGTCAACGGAAGGCTTAGCACAGTCCACAAGATTGGAACTTGCATCTGTTGCTGTCTAATTTTCATTCCTAGCCCTGAAAGAAAAATGGAGCAGCATTGTCCCTTAGCACGGAAGATAAACCTGAAGAGACGGAAGGGAAGGAGATTAGTGATATCCGATGAAATGGACTTCAACAGGACTTCCTTCTTAAGACTTTGAAAGAAAATTGTTCTATGAAGCTCACATTGCTTCTAAAGAAAGGACTAGAACCACACAACAATCTTATGATGTTCCATCTATACCACAAATCATCGGTAAAGATTTCGGAAGTGATCTCTGCAGACAGCGGTTTGACGTGGTAGATATGTAGAATAATATGCTACTTAGATCAAATCACTGGATTTAGCAACACAATGATAAAAATTTTCGATGGTGGATTGAATGGACGCATTTGCATGCTTCCAGAAAACCGGTCAATGGACACAACTGCAATCAAGCCTGGCTTCGCTATTGCGAACAACGAACCAAGCCTCATATTACAGTACGCAGCAGTATCGTAACCTGGATAGCGCGATCAACGCGATGAAAGTCGAGGAATAAAACGCTGAGGGAGTGTCCGCTTTTGGTGAGTCAATATGCAAATTTTTTTTGTTTAGTAAATAGACGAATTCATGATGACGCAAGTATGCTGGTATTCAAATCACCGTTTCTGGGTTTCATTGATGACCTAAGCACGATCCTGTCCACCTTCACGCACATAAATCAATACGATAAGGAACCTTACCAGTAGGCATATCAAAAGCCAACTGAATTCTGCATCTTAGAGTTTCTATTCGGTCATCCCCTATTGCAAATGTAAGTATTCATAATCAGAGTCATTCGCATGTCTCCTCTTTTTCTTCCACTTTTATTGGCTCTTTATTCGACCGCTTAATTGTTATTATTGATGGCTTTTATGCAAATGTTTTTCAATAATAACCATATTGCTAACCATATGATTTTAATAAATGGTTCAGTTGAGGGGACATATATTTTGCTGGCATTTAAATATGGACGTATCTTGCAAGGAAAACCACCTAAAAGTGAACAATTTCTGAGTGAATACACAGTGTCCACTCTGCTTATGTGGTCATTTGGGTTGCGAAATGGCCATATTGTTGCATTAGAGGATGTAGTGTAGAGGTGATCACAACCTTGGAATGGTCCTCTTCGAACTTGATGTCATTTACATAGAAAGTTTAATATCTATATTCTTCCTCATCCTTGTAGAGTTTTTATACAGATACAACCAAAGTTTATTAGGACGTTCTTCTGCATTATCGTCGACACGGGTCGGATTCACCTGATAGTTGAAAAAACCAGTCATAGCTATGAGGAGCCGTGCAGGAGTCATTGAGATGCCTCTTTGTTAGGAACGTGACCCATCGCAAAGATTTTCTTCTACAATTTTTGTGATCGGATAATGCACATTCAATACCACAACTCCGTCACTATGAAATAGTAGTACACCAACCTTTCCCACCCTTCCAATGTGCCAGCTTTCTGCATTCGTTACGTTTTGAACTGTAATGGTCCATCAGCTTGCTAAAGGATTAGCGATATGTAAGTCTACTTGAAATTTTGCATCTATTTTGCAATCAGCTGGATCGCATTTTGCATCGTTCGGTTGGCAGGATGTGCGGAGAAAGGGGGTACATCAACATTTATCTTAAAAGTGGTATAACACTCAATGAATTCATCACAGTGCAAACTGAACAGCTAGAAACCTTTAATAAAACAATTAATACTAGAAAAACCAATCCAGCAGAGAGCCGGACCCGTAGGCAAAGGGATTTGGGACAGGGGAACTCATCGTTGTGCTATTGGTTTGCAACTTTAAAAAAAAATCTCTATTTATACAATGAATCTTTATTTATGCAACATATTTACAAATCACTCAAAATTATTGCGATGAGATAAACTAGAGTAGATTCCTCTTTTGATTTCTCAAAATCTGAAATAATGCATTCATTGTTTTAATTCTTGGACATCTATGGTACCATTAATCGATTATTATCTAGTTTATGTCCCTCATAATATTAGGTTATTTGAATAAGTAAGAGACCACTTCAGTAGACGAATATTGACTCCATACAACTGAACATCTGATTGACATAGATACCTTATCGCCTATAAGCAACGCTCAAAAATCATTAATTTGAATAATCTTTAAATTTGGGCGATTATGACGGATTTTCTTCCACTATAACAAATCATCATGCATTATTTAAAAGTAGAAAGAATTTACCTACATTTATCGATCGGACTTCTACTTCACATTTTTCGCAGGATCACAAAAAGGCGGATCATTTATATAGGATTTCGGATCACATAGAAAATGAAACTTAGTTGAGCTTGTCTGATTATTTATTGAATTGAGCAAAACCTAAAAGCACATATTGCGCCACTTTCTTTGATGTGTTTTTCTGTTTATTTGCTAGTTACAACGAACGTCGTCCATATTTTATGAAAACTGCAATGTTATGAAATGTTACCGGTCGTTATTTGATTGCTGAATAAGGTGGAGCTAATTTCAGCAAGAATGGAAAATACGACAAGGAAATCAGCACCGAAAAAAAGAAGGTAATCATTTTTATTTTATTTTTTTATTTAGAGAACATCACATAGTGATGGTTGTTTGAATGATCAACGCTAAACGATACGGAAAGGAAGCAATATTAATAACATTGTTTTTGCTGATTATGAAAATCATACTAGAAGTGATTGCTAAGGCAGCACGTTTCTAAAATTGTGAAAAATTTTTTGTTGAGAAATTTTAAAGCTTCGCAAATTTCTTATCATTTACGTCGATGAGGTTTCCAATTAAATGATGTTCCAATCGAGACCGAGAAAGGACATATAGATCGCGCTGGTTTTGCACTCATGAAAGAGGTCATAGCTTTTTACTTGATATAAAAAGATCACTGATTTCTTATTGAATTTGGTAGACATCGTTTTGTGGCTCGGCGTTAACCTTCATTAGTTGCTCATCGATCGATACTAAAAAAAAAAACGCATATTATGCCATTCTTCATGTATTTCGACAGTAAACAATTTGTATTTCAATTGAGGTTTCTTAATTCATTTGTCGTATATCTAAGCAATCGTTTCTGTCCACTTTCTCAACTCTGCTAGCGTTTGTATTGTAAATAAATATATCCAATTCTAGGATTTTATTATTAAAGCAGCATGATCGACCTATATCGTTTCTCATTATCTTTGTGGGTGTTATTTTCGTTATGCACTCGATAGCGGTCTCATTCCACAACCAATCAGATCGTTACTGTTATCTCTAACGAGTTGTTTCAACGATGTTTCTTCACTATTGCACAGAAATTATGTTTAGAATTTCGGAACGTGTTGATTGGTTGAATAGAGAGGTGATGGCAGTGTTGCGTATGATGGATGGTGATAAGTCGATAACGTTATCAGCTGGGTCCGATCTCATCGAGAAGATAACCGGACGTCGAGTTGACAATGCAACAATGTGTAGACGACTTCGTTGGTTACGAGAGGTATGTGCAATGTTTTATTAGACCACCCGAAACGATTCTCACCAATATATAGCGCTGGTTAATTGAATCGACAACCGTACTTACAGAGTGGCGATAAGGGTTAGCGGCACAATTGTAATTGCTAATAAAATTTAACTTCAATGTCCACTAGTCATCATTATAATTAGAAAGTATTCACGACAATCGTTAGGCATGTGGGTGCTTTTCAATGATATCGTAGCTGTCGAAACGTTTAAAGGACTACAACTGTTAAGTACAATTCATATCTGATGGTAATTTATGAAGGTGAAACGTTTTGACTTTGTGATTGACATTTGCGCCTAAAGAGTCCATACTATTATTAAGTCCATAGTAGCAGACATACGTATTGCATCGCTTACATATGTTCTTTATCGCTATTTATTAGACTTATGGAAGTAATTGTTCAAATGAAAGGGATGCATAGTGTCACGTCGTGTTAGGTCTTCTGCGACAATCTCTAGCTTGTTTTATAAATTGATTATTGTGGAATTACCTTTCGAAACAACTACTTAATTAAGTAGGATATTGCAATATAAGCGCAGATGTGTTTAATCGTAGAGAATTGATTGTGCTCGATTACTTTGGAGTAACATAAAATATGTTCCAATAGGATACAGCATATTATCTACGAGGCAGCAAAAAGTGTAGAACATGTTGTAAGCTCGAATATATGAAATGTTACCAGGAGGTAATTAAGGAAAAAACTACAGATCCGGAGCTTGATGCATGCTGCAAGTATGAAAAAATTTTGGAGAAATACTAAGACTCGCTAACCTATTGTCGAATGCAGAGCAAACTTACTAAGGGGAATCTCTGCTTCTCTTGAAATGTTTAATTCGAGTAATTCAAGTTTATGGGAAAATGTAGTTATAAGCATGACCGGTAGAGGTTATATAATATGAGGTGTAATCATGCACGTTATCACTACATTATCACTTTCATAACTAATAATTCGCATTTTCTTGATTAAACTCATCAATGACAACGAGTTGGGAAATGCTTTACACGATAAAGCACGTTATGTGCTTTTTGTGAATTATTTCGATTATGCAAATTTAGCTGGAAACCACTTCAGGACTATTCTAAAAGCAGTGGGGTTGTTTTACCATCGTTAAAAACAAACGCACATAGATGTGTACTACCAAAGAGAAAATTTCATGAATACTGTTGCATTATCACAGAAGTTATTATGTTTTAGTGTTTTAGACAATATCTAAAAAATAAGAAAGTAGAAAAAAATCCATTATAAATTTATTCAAATTCAAATTCACTAAGACCATTCATCGTAATGAGTGAAACGATCTGGGTGATTTTCTGTTTATTTGCAATGATACTGTGGCAGGATTCGAACTGTACTGCTTCAGTAGGTAGCAAATTTTGAGAGATCATAAAATTGAGTGTTTCACGGCATCTGCGCCTTAATTTTGCCTGATTGTCTATACTGTAAGTTCGATTTGTATTGGTGCAACAGATCTCGAGTTAAATATGCGGTCGGATAGACGGTCAGAACCCCTGCTAGATGATGAAAAAAATTGAAAACCTGGCATAGTATTATAACACTTGAAAGTATCAAATCTTTTTTGAAAGTTTTTCGCACTAAAAATTCGAGTACATCAGTTAGATACATGATTGTGACTCATCTTAATCGTTTTACTTTTTGTGGAAATTTAAGGGGGTTTGCAAGAACGAACATCGAATAAGGGAGAAGTAATTACAGAGTGCAAATTCTTGGGAGAAGCTGTCGTCTTCACAACTTGGAGAGGGAGAAGCAGATGAGGATAAACCGGAACGAGATAATGTCGAGACAGATATGTGAGGATTTTTGCCTTAGTAAACGTTATTTTTCTATTTCTTAGTGAACAGCCATTCCATTATATGTGCTGGCATGATGTTCATATGTGGGCAATTCTCTATCCCCCTTCTCTCTATTCAGATTTCCGGCCTTAAGAGCATTTTAATGCAAGCCGCATGCAAATAAGATGCAATTGCATGAAATCGACAAAGACATGATGGTGCCGAATTTCACTTTTCTCAGAATTTACATGCAGCTGTCTGTCTTCAAACGTTTCTTTTAAAGCATTTTTCCTGTAATTCTCATAGACTACATCGTATAAAAAATTTTGCAAAAATATTTTTTTTTATATGAAGATTTGAGCTTGAATATTGAAGTCAGTAATATTATTTGCATTCCTACTGAATAAGTATTATTCGATTCGTGGCGTTCGCTGAAAACCGTTAAAAAAAGGCGAGTGAAATTAGCCGTAAGTTTTGAATGTCGGATAAAACATTCGAGTCAAAAACATTTTAGGGTAAAACGTAGTAGATAATCTAATCTAAAGACTTGAAAATCATAAACATAAAGAACAAATGAAAAATTTTAAATTGAAGAGGTAAAATTCAAGAAAACGAAGACTACATCGGCCGAATTATTTGAACTTAAATTCACCGAAGTAGCAAGAAATTTATTGTGGAGCATTTTGAATGATAATTGCTTCTCGATGATATGGGTTTTGTTGTTAAGAAATTTAGCCAAGAGATCCTAAATGGTTCGATGATTATGAACTAAGGTATTGGATGATCCTATCTTTTGGTATTCATAGACCGATGAAAGCTTTATTAAAGATATAAATTGTTGGCTCTTTTCGATGAACTGCCTCTGGTGTCTTCTTAAACATTTTTTTCATATTCTCCTCTTGGACAAATTCAGAAAAAAAAAGCTTGGACATGTGATGGGCAAGGAGGTTTTTCAGAGAGAGAGAGAGAGAAAAAAAAAGAAAGAAAGAGACGGATCATAAAAAAAGAGAAGCATCTAATTAAAATAAGGTTTGATTAAGTAAGAATTTGAAGAAATAATCGGAATTATTCAGGGAGAGTCTCTATGAGCTTCTCTATCGCCCCAAATGTGGACAGCTCGATGATTCACGAGTACATCAAACTATTGATGCAGAAATAAGTGGCAATTGTATTCTATCCTCATCGCACAATAATACCCATAACTTGGTTAGAGTTAATTCTTTTATTAATTTCATTTATTAGTCACTTTTATGTGAAATTTCTATTGTATGATTGATGTGATGGTTTGTTTTATTTGTGCTGATTATCACCTGGTTAGCGATAGATTAAAGTTTCTGAATTCTACCATTGATGATTGCGAAAACTTTACATCTTAGACTGGGGATTCATTCTTTTGTTATGTTCGAAATACCGTTGAAGAGTCATTATCAGCTCAGTGCATCGAATTGAACCATATGTGATGGTTTTTTTTTTTAAATTTAAATTTATTTAATGTGATTGGTTAAATCGTCGAGATACTTTCCCATCGCTGAACTTCGTGAATCTGGTTTGCTCTCAATTTTCAGAAAAAAGAAACTATAAGGTAAAAAAGATTGAGCTTAAAAGATTGGTCTGCAGATGATTATCAGAGGATAGCTGGCGAGTGAATAGTTTCCTATTGCTGGAATATATTTGATAGACAGGTGATGCACCAAGTAGAGTTGATAAATGAATACAATTCTTTGTGGCTTTATGGGAAATATACGTTATATTTATGGGGTATATAGCAGGCGAATTGAGTTTTTCAACTGCAGAGTTGTGATCGAATGGTGGAATATGGCTCGGATCCAGCTACTACAGTGAGTGCAACATGCGATGCTTCATCCACACGTCCACTATGGAGGCGTATTCTCACGTGGCATTCTGAAAACGGGTCGACAGAGTGAGTCTTTCTAAGAGTTGTGCAATTCATGTTTACGCGTTGCTTGCTTCCAGAAAGCGCATCGTTTCTTAGAGATTGAGATGGATGAAGGCTTTCCTAAATTACTTTAGGTTTCTTAAAATTCGACACTTCTATCTATACGTCGTGCGGTTCTGTAAGGGTAGTGAAGGTTTACCAACCTACGAAACTTTACTACTCTTATTGAAGCAGACATGAAGCGATGTCAATATGTTTTGTTTGTTTGCATTCAGATGAATGTCAGCACCTCAAAATTACTTTATATTATATCTTCTGAACTGTATATGATTCGTATTATTGTGTTGATGATGAACCCATTTGCTGTTTTTCCCCGTGAACGATGTTGGGTCTCATATACTGGGCAAGTAAGTCATAGAATTGTTAGGCTTTCGAACTGTTTTGTGAGTGTTGTATTTTCTAACTGATGAATTTGTGCACTTTCAGGCCGCAGATACCAATCGCTGACGCTTCCGACTGCACGGTGGATGAGGGTGATCGTTATGAGCACTCAGAAGGCGTGGGTTTCTGTGTGAAAGAGGAAAATGGTGCCAATCCGACGGTGGTCGCTGCAGAGACCACTTATTCGACTGTACATACGTCTTTCCCTCAAAAAACCACAAACACTGCGAACTGCAATGCCGATATGTCAGACATTGTTCCTTCTGGACACATTCAGAACAGCTGCATTCGATCGACGGAATGTCGAGAAAATGCAAACACCGATCTTCATTTGTTCTCCGAGGCGGACCTCGTAACTAGTGAAGGGAGTTCACAGTGTTGCCCACTTCCCGTCCAGGATGATCGTCCCGTTCCTACGACTGCAAATGATACGAATCGTCGTCGTCGAATTATGAGGAATTGTATATCTGGTCGGGTCAGCGTGCGTGACATCCGTCGCTATAACGTATTATCGAAGAATGCAGCTGCTCGTCGGATTGCGGCAGAGAGTCAACAAGGAGCTTCTAGGAACTATGCGTCTGTTGGGAAATCGCAGACGAGCGGTAAGCGCCATTGTACGGGTAACGACGATGTGAATTCAACAAGCAACGACGATGCACCTTCCACATCGATGAATGCAGCGATCACCACAAAATGTAAAACACGTTCCATTGCAGTAGGACCAGATAGAGTATCATCTTTACGAGATAAGAGGATGGATGATGCATTGTTCGCCATTGAAGGACTGCTGAGTAAGGTTGGCACCACCCAACGCGACGAATTCAACAACTTAGGTGAGCTCATTTGAGTGCTTATTTCATATCACTCTGTCTGTGCAGTTTGCATTATTTCTTTTCTAGCTCATTCGTCACTATGAGTCATTGATATGTTAAGATGCCATTTATAGGTCAGCTTTCTTTCTAAAACATTGAATGATGCTCAGACGCGATTTCTTTTTTTTTTGGGAGGGGGGAGGGGAGGTGTGGAAATTTTCTCGATCGATTATTTTTACAAGAGAGCAAGCTGTAATTTTAGTTCGTTATCAGTGTTAGTGCTTTTTCCACGCGACGCTTTAGCATTTTTCTCTTCTTTGAAATTCTGCACCTTTAGTGATTTGAGGAAGACTAAATAAGTACTTTCTAGGATTGAGTGAACTTCATCATCGAGGTTTTTCTTTCCGCAGGGGAGTGGAGTTGGATTCTCTCTTTTTTCATTACTATCCTTGCACGTTTTTACTTGAATATACACATATAGGTTTCAGGAGACTCGGTTGCGGATTGTCTTCGTGGTGTGAATCGAGTAGACACAACTGCTGCGGCACAATTCAAGCTTGAGCTACTCGAGATGATGGCCCGGTATCAGAAGGCAACAATATTCAAGTAAAGATTTATTGCAAGGGTTGCCGTGCTCCAAATATCGACAGAAAGCGGGTAGCGCATTACCTCAAGTAAAATAAGGAAATTATAAGTTTCATGGGGCTTTTAAGGGGTTTTATTGAAAAAGAAAAAGGGGGGGTATTATTTATTCATTTTTAGGCTAGGAATATAACGACGACGTGTATACGTCAAGCTATTTGAAAAGCTCTGAGAAATATTTATAGTATTTATATGTATTATAATTGCTTAAATGTGTTGCATCACTTTGTGTTGTGTGTAAGCCAATGTTTTCGGGTTTTATAATGGGGGATGACATTACATTTTATACAATCTTAGAAGGACATTCGAGGATGCATACACTACATTGGAATTCAACGTTAACCGTACTGCTTGCCACATAGTGACAACTAGAATGATCAAAGAGAAGGTAGTTAAATCGTCCACTTTGTGGTTTTATTTTCAAGTGAATTTCAGTGGAATTTCCTTGTAGATGCATTCAGAAATTTGTATTTTTCATCGAGGAAATCGAAAATTTGCTTCGAATTTCCCCTTACGATGTCTATCATCCATCTCATGTGGGCATATAGAGACTGCACTAGTGAGAATGTCTAATTGGCTGCGCAAATTTTAACTTTCTTATTTGTATAATTATTGTTGGGATTCCTCAAATTGCTTTCTAGGCACTGATTGATTACGCACTACCCACGTCAAGTTTTTTAGAAAGTATTTCGGTGGGCATCTATAAAGCGTGTGCATAACATAGATGATGCCAATGGAAAACTGGATGTACATTTTTTGGTGGCTTTTATTTATATCTGGGAAATAAGTAATGAAAACGAGCTGTGGTTTATGTATTTCGCAACTTTGCATTCGAAAAGTGCACATTTTGGAGGGTATCTTGCACTAGTTTGAGGGAGGTTTGGGGCTGATCCTGAATTCATGAATCACTGAAAGTAGACTTTGTTAGGTATACCACAAGATCACATCCTACATCAACTTCCTAAGTCGATCCATTTGACGGGTATAATGCACACCATCATAGCTGGGAGTATACTACAGGATCAGGATTATGTATTTGACTGGTTGCAACAGGTTTTTGAATTATGCATTAACTGCAAAAAAAGGTTATAGGCATTTAAAGGTGATGAAAATTTTGAGTGAATTCTGTGATGAAGAGGTCCTATTTTGCACCAGTCGGGTTGAAAGATGATTGTTTTACAGAAGGTCTGTGCAGGTGTTGAGGTATTGCTTCGGTAAAAAATTAAATTTTAGTGTTGTGCATGCTTTGTTTTTTTTTTTTTTTTTTTTTTTTTTGTTTGTTTATTGTTTATGAAATAATAGAATTGACGCAATTACTGAAGCACATAACGCACCAACTAGTTTACCACTTTTCAACTTGTTTGTTTTTCCTCATCTTATTGCTGGCATTTTTATATATTCTTGGTTTTGTTTTGAATTGTTTGTTTTTCTTTTTTTTTTTTTGGTGCGTTGTGCATATTTTTTTTTGTAAATTAATTTAAATACAATTATATTGAAATAATTAATTGTTTATTATGGAGTGATATAATTACAATTAAAATATGAATAATTGTTGTACATTTATAAGCGGATGATAATGATCCACAATGGACACATCTCATCGGAAACATTTCGAGTTTTTTCACTGAATGCATATAAATTACCCGAGAGAGGACCTCTATTGCAAGGAATCCCCACAAATATAGCCAACTGTTTTTATTTAAGTAGAATTTGAGGAAGCAATCAGTCGATGATATAAGAAATCGAGGAAAGGATGTGGCTTCGTTATTTCAGACTATGAGAGAGACGAGTATATACACAAGTTGATACTTAAAGAGAATCAAACGATGTACTATCGCTGCTAGATTTTTGAATGACACAGCATTTTGCATACATAATGCACTAATTGAGGATTGCATTCATTATGAAAGCAATAAATCGATGTGTTTATATTTCACATTTGTTTATGTGCCGTGTGGTTGAGGTTTTTCTGCTGAAGGTACGCAAATACCTCTGTCGATCGACTGATAGTCAACGTTATAAAGGTGATTCGTTGCAATGCTTAAGAGTCTTCGTAAGACGAGTTTCATGATAAAGGCTTATAGAAATGTGATGTAAAATAACAGTAAATGGAAAATATGAGAGAGATTTTAACTAATAAGCTACTTACTATTTATCGATTAGAAAGTAGGGAATCAAGGATGAAGGTTATATTTTATTTATGTGAAATGAGGTGCTTTCGCGATGGTTTTGAGCACCAATAAACTGCTCTCATGGGACAGCAGTTTCATTTTGTCGATACTGAATCGGAGTAGAGGAGGAGGAGGAGGGAGAGGGACTTGAAGCCAATGGTAGAAACGATTCTTCATCTTTATTTGCTTTTGCAAAGCTGCATCAATGGACTCGCTGTTGGATAAACCGATGCTTTAATCTTGAAGTAATGAAGGAATGATAATGAAAAAGTTGAAGGCGAATATGGACTATCTATGAATTCCATAAGTGGAAGTTACAAAAAGCTCATGACCAAGTTGTTTTTCTCGAATTTCTAAAAACCGGATATCCTAAAAATTAAGGATGCATTTCCCAATGTAGATGATTACGACACATGAAGTGAGCATAAATTGTTCGATGCATATTAGCATATTACACTCCACTTATTCAAATTTCCACATATCTTAAACGTTAATGAAGTGCTAACCTTTTATTTGAGCGTTTGAGTACTGACTGTGGGGTCGGTCATCCGTCACCGTGAGTTCCTTTGTTTGTAACGATTCAGAGTTATTATGCGACAGCCAAATTTGACTGACGACAGAGATTGAGTGCTTTATTCCATTTAGATAAGAACATAATTTTATGTATAAAATATAAATTGTCAAACATTTTTCTTGAGCCTTGAACGAAGCAGTAAGATTGTGGTCGGTTGTTGTCCTCTCGCTTTTCTAGCATAAGATGATTTCCTTCATTCAGCTGAAATGACGTTCACCTCCGATGCAACGGGTGGGACAAGTATTTAAAGCTAAACGACCCGTTGGGGATAGGTGAGATACTTCTGGGTGAAGGTGCTGACGAGAATGAAAACAAGTCAACAGTAACTATAGAAGGGGTCGAGTAATGTCGGAAGAAAGCCACAGAAGAGGTCGAGAAATACTCCACATACGGCAAGCGGTCTATGATCGAGCACTGGTCGGCGCCATTAACTGGTTTTTCAATTTGCTGAATTAAAACCCGCGGTGTTTTATGCTTTTGCATAGGCTCGAAAACGTGAAAGGTGGCGCTATTGTCACCTTAGCATTTTTAACTATACATTAGTAATATCTCGTTTAAATTTAACATTCTTCTTCATCGTCGCTGCTCTTCTTCCCATCACCCCTTCCTCTCCCTCCTCTCAGTTCCCTTCCCATCTGCCGGGAAACGAGAGGAAAGGGGACTTATAGACGAAACTATAAACCTGTTAGCGTTAAATCACGTCAATTGCAGCATTCAAGAATCGAAAAGAAAGATGGCAGAGAAAACCGATGTTGATGAGATGATTTGCAAATTGTTGAATGTTGGAAGTCCAGGTTGCAGTCTAACGAAGACAGTTAAAGAACAGGACATCATGAATCTATGCACCGTTGCTAAGGAGGTTATCACTCTTCAAACTCTACTTTCACTCACTTTATTCACTATGGCAATTTTAATAGGTCTAATATACTTTGGATGGCATCAATTAAACCACACTTTGTACATCTCTATATAATTAATGATGATCACACTTTGTACATATATATAATACATCTCTATAATCTCTATATAATTAATGAAACCACAATATATATATATATATATATATATATATAATATATATATATAATCTCTTTTGAAGCTGTTTATCGCATAGTATGCCACCTAATTGAGCCTAAATCTTCTAAAACCCACTAAATTATATTTCATTTTTGTTTCATATTTGTTCATTTTCTATGCCTCACAAGTATATCTGCATCTATCAAAGGAAATCCCACTCGCGTATGCTGCTTACAGACTCTTTATAATCATACCTATAAACATATCACTCCTATAATGTGGTGATTACATTATTTTGTGAATCTCACCTTTCCGATATGCGAAATAAAATATTGATGGTACTTTGAAATTGTGATTAAAATTTGGATTTATTGTTTCAGGTTCTTCTCTCACAAAACTCACTAATAGAAGTGGATCCCCCTATACGAATTTGTGGCGATATACATGGGCAATATGCAGGTAAGCTGGATCATTTGTGTTAGTTTAACTTTAGTGGTATGTTATCATCATACGACCATGATTGGATTATGGGGAACAACCCCTCTCTGCCATCCCTCGATGCGATCACCATTAAATTCATCGTTCTTAATATTACAGATTTACTTCGATTATTCGATCGCGGTGGTTTCCCTCCATTCGTCAATTATATTTTCCTCGGTGATTATGTCGATCGTGGTAAACAAAGTCTTGAATGTATTTGTCTTCTTCTGTGCTATAAAGTAATTGCTTTCTTTTCTCTAACAAATTTTTATATACTTGAATGTAATAATTGGACTTCGCTAAGTTGAAGGATGGCATAGTTTTCAACGTTTGACGTCGATGCTTTCGAGGAATTTTTAACAGAATCAAAGCATTATAGTAATGCTGGATAAGGTACTAAAAGCACATTTTAATATTGAAATATGCTGAAGCAATTGGCACACAGAGAGTGAGTTGGGGTTCCATGCAATTGTCATGAGCGCAAGGTGATTCCGATTGGCGACAGAACTATTTGAAGAAAAGTTGGAAAATTGCTTTCTAAAATTTTAGTTCAACAGTGATTTTGTTTAATACTGCGCTGAAGTTCGTTATGACATGGTTATGTCCGTGTCTGCGTGTGTCTGTATGCGTATGTCTGTCTTTTTGTACCCACCGATGGTTTCATCTCGTCAACTGCTTAGATTAGAGTTTGTGAAGTATCGTTTGTAGGCATTATCTACAACGTTGATGGGCTTCAGAAGAATTATAGATATGTAAATTTGGGTAAAAATTTACATAAGCTTTACAATTGGCCGGATTCCATTGTGTAAATGATTCGATGGGGGAGGGGGGGGGGGAACGATATCGCGCGAAATATCTTGATGCACTTTCCTAAATTTTATGCATATGGAGTGTTAATTACAATTAAAATCGCACCTTCGAAATTTGAGTACATTGCAATGCTGAAATTCAAATGGCTGTTGCGTTTATTATCCCCTAGAGCAAAGGGAAGTGTTCTAATTACAGGTGAAATACTCAGAGAATTTCTTCATATTGCGAGGTAATCATGAATGCAGCGTCATCAACAGGGTTTATGGATTCTTTGAGGAATGCTCTCGTCGCTATCAAAGTGTTCGCCTTTGGCAAGCATTCCAGGTGATACTACCACTTCTTCTTTTTTATAATCCCCTAAGTAGTACTAAAGGAATCGTTGAGTACTTTCATTCTGAAAAAGTCATGAAAGCGATTGCATTTTTGTACCGTTAAGTGAGAACAAGGCGTAAAGGGGTGGGAATCGGTCCTGAAGGTCATCCTTTCCTTCTTCGTGATAAAGTGAAGGGAATTGCTCTTCAGGTTCCCTTATTTGTTGCTTAATCGTTCAGAGCATCCTGCTAATATTGCATCTCGTCGATTAATAATCTGTTTGCTCATTAATTGCAGCATAGCTATCAATCGATATATTGAACTTCCGTTGCTTAAGGCTAGTTGTTAGTAAAGATTGTTGCTAGTAATATGGCCACGAATAAAACAATAGTAATGGAACAGCGACCAGGGGGGGTTACTTCAGTGGGTGATGATTTTCGGTATATGCTTTTGAACTTAAGGTTAGCTGTAATGCAAACATATATCTTTATAGGAGGTTTTCAACACGATGCCATTCACTGGACTCATTGCGGGCAAGATTCTTTGCATGCACGGTGGTCTTTCTCCGCAGTTGAAAAGCATTGATCAGTTAAGACAGATCACGCGTCCTATCGATCCACCGAACCCTTCTCTACACATCGATCTCGTTTGGTATGGATTAGCAATGCATTCGCTGTTTGTGATTGGCACATGAAAGCCATTCACTTAACGTTCCTTAACGTTTGCGCAATGATTTTTGAGGAAGTAAAACCTGATGATCAACCCTTTTTTCATAAAATGACATATGCAAAAAGGGTAAGACTAAAGTTATATAAATGAACACAACTGAAATTCATTCTTCTCGAAGACCTCTTTTGTTTATATGCATATGCAAATAATAGAAATATGCAAAATGCATATAAAGCACAACAAATGTTTTATTTGAGAGTATCATTGAGGAGCATTGACGAGTGCCATAGTTCTTTCGAATTAACAGTACCGATTCTTCATACAAGTTTCAAACCTCTTCTTTTACCCTCTAACAAAACAGCAATCCCATAAAGAGTTATCGTGGGTGAAAGCAAAAATTAGCTTGTGATCTTCTATATACATATAGTGAGTGATCTGGCCAAATGTTACCATAGATGCCATTATCTTCTAATTACCTTCTAGATGTAAATTTCTTGTTAGGTATTCTTAAAGAACTTATTGACCCAATGGTTTATGTGTTTTATTCCTGATAGAATAAGGCGTAATTGGTATGGAAATGTCGAGATAGTAAGCTTTAAATTTGGAGCACTATTCTGTGAATACGGACAGGGTCCGATCTTTTTCAGGTCAGACCCAGACGGTTCTGTGAAGGGTTGGCAACCAAACAACCGTGGTCTTTCGTACACATTCGGTATAGACGTAGTAAACGACATGTGCCAAAAATTGGATATCGACCTCATCGCGAGAGCACATCAAGTTGTGCAGGTTGTTCAGCAATAGCAACTGATAAAAACAGCTTCGTTGTTAATGCAGGCGTTATCAGTAACACTGATAGGCGTATATCGCATAGTGGCATCACAATATATCCACCTTCAAATTTCCTTAACGTAACCAAAACTTATTCGCTAACGAAGTTGAGTTTGTAGCTACCCGCAAGTGGTTTTATAAATAGATTTAAGTTATCAATAGTGGGCATACTCAGAAAACAATCTCTTCAGCGTGCCCAAATAACCACAAATTTACCACAAATTCTACCTATCCTCAATGAAAACACCTCTTATATCGAATGGGTATCCATAGTTGAATAGAAGCCCTCTCCTCAATCCAAATAAAAGTGTGATCTCGATTAAAGAATCTCCTTTTCCCAAGGTCTTCCATATAAAACAGCAGATTTCAATGTAAATCTCAATGTGCTTCGATGATCCGTTAATTGGAAGCAAAGAAGCACTTTGAAGTATATGATTTTGAAATTCTTGATAGTTTCGTTATTACGAGCGAGCTTCTGTATTCAGGGTTGAAATTCCTCTTCAAGAACACTATAAAAGCGCCCTCTCTCTTCCTTCCTCATGCGTTAGTGGAGCTCTCTCTGACCTTATAGCTTCCCGAATCCTTATTTATATTTGCACATATTTAAAAGAATGACTGTGCATAAGACTCTTTCTGCAGGTTAGAGAGAGGAGTGGGGGAGGGGGCTGACCGGCCATTGTTGTATTGTAAAGGCGGAAAGTGGTTTATGAGCTGAAGTATTTGAGTTTTGAGGATGGATATGAGTTCTTCGCGAACCGCAAGCTCGTAACGATATTTTCGGCACCGCATTATTGTGGGCAGTTCGATAACGCAGCCGCCATGATGAACGTCGATGAGGGGCTAGTATGCACCTTCCAGGCTCGTTTAATTACTCACTCATTGATCGCCGCTCGATACTCCAATCCAAACCGTCTATTTCATAGTATAGGTCATGTTAAAGATCAAAACCACTTTGAATAATTGTTTATTCATTTATTCAATCATTTATTTGTCTATTTATTTATTTCACTATCTCGAAGTGATAAAAACAAAATCAACGACGACATAATTTTGTTTTCAATGATTCTTTGTAAAGTGGACACTAAGAGATAGTGTTTTTTGTATAGAAATAACCATTTAAACACGATGGGTATTGTTGTCGTCTTATGCCGATCGGGAACAATGCATCTGAGTGCTATGAGAGTTAAAACTTTTAAGTGATCTTTCATATGATTTGGCATGAAAGCAAAAATTGCAATTCAAAGGGATTCTTTTTGCAGATTTTACGTCCATCAGTGAAGAAAGGCAAACCGACGGCTACAAAGTAATGAAGAGAATACATATACAACTTCTAATACTTTCTTTAATAGATGGAATAAATTTTACTTCGTTCATTTAGATGCACACTCATAAACCGATCGAAGAGATGTGGAAGTGAATATTCATGCATATCGTCTAGATAACTTTATGGCCCTATTGAACAATAATCCAACCAAACGTCTTCTCTTTTCATGAAACCACCTCATTCGTATCTTATTTACCATATATTTTGCATTCATATTTATAGAATTATAACGCTGCAATATCGATAACAAACGTGATTGGTTTCAAAAATATGTGGGCGCTTCATCGTGGTTCGACAGTTTTAGTGTTGCCTTCAAAGTGTGTGCCTCTGATAGTCGAAACTAGTTAGAGCGTATTTGGGATCTGCAAAGACTCATTCTTCATTGTTGGTAGATTTCACTTCATCGATTCGCTTTCCCCACTTTCGTTCCATCCTCTCGTTTTCCCCGTTGGGTATAATTGCTGTAAAGTTAGTGAATCGGGTGAGTAGAGAGTGGGTACAATGAACGAATTCGATAACTCCTCTCTCTCCCCTCCCCTTGTTCTTTCCCCCACCTGTCCCCTGTCAGATACTTCTAATGGAAATCAGCACCGCTCTCTCGAGACTGTGATGATTTCGGCTTATGCGCTATGTTCCATCATAATTCTAGGCAATGGAATGGTTCAAATCTCGACGAAAAAACATTTTTTGGAAGTTTGAAGTGCTGCATTTTTGATTTGTTAACTTTTATCATTTACTCGTCACTATTATCTGATAGTGATGGTGCGCATCCGTGTTGTTCCGCTATATATTTGGTGTATACTTTGGGACGAGCTAATATTAGGAAAGTCACTGTTTTATTTGTCGTTTGCAATGAGATATCACCACCGATGATGGACAACTTCAAAATTCAATTCTAGAGAGTGGATTTCTTGATTGACTCTGTTGTAGGTGACTGAATAACTTAGTTGGCTTCGGATCGGCCATCGGAAGCCGTTTATTGCCGCAGGGGGATATAAACAAGGTCTTTTTTTAAAAAGAAGCTCTGTTCGGTTCACTTTAGTATTGCAGCGTGCAGACCCACTTACTGAATCTATCCGGAATGTAGTACAACATTTCTTCTGATGCTGTCTAGTGTGCAATACATGTAGTAGCTATCATTTTGAAATTCCAGAAGCAATAAATCGAAAGAAAGACATTCCAGACTCTCGACTGGGGAGGGGGGGGGTTCCAATCCGGCAATTGACGCATCGGGGAAAAACTCGGAATCAGGAACTTCATTTCCCTTTTTGCAGTTGTCGAATTCATCAGAAATCATTTCCGTTTTCTGCAAAGGGGAGCCGCCAATTTGACCTGTGTACACCATGTCTTCTGTAGTATTCATTGCAGCTCATTTATACTTGGGATTATATCTTCAGTTTTGTTAGTTGCATAACTCACTTGCTGAATTTCAGGTGATATGAGTCCGGATTTGAAAAAATCCGGAATATCAAATCAGCGACAAACTACACTGACCCACTTTGCAAAGCGAAAATGTGGAGATATTAACTTAGACGCTTCTGGATCGACATCCTCTTTTGATCAGGTTGGAGCTTGAAGGAAAACTTTTTCACACTCCAAGGCGGGAAAGAATGCATTGTTTTGATCAGCTGTAGCAGCGATACGCGCCGTCAGATATGGATGGATTGAATATTCCATCATTTGATATCGCTTCTTGTTGAATACCGTTGAATGTTCAGTCTTTTTTCTTTTTTTTTCGGGGTGAGTCGTTATAGTGCCTATGTTGAATCCGGCCCCAGTTCCATCCTAGATCGGAACCGGAGGCGATGTTGGAGTTAGCGCAGATTTCTATTCTAGATCGTCCTGGAAGCACGCCTGAAATATTCTACATTGCCATTTTTTTCGCTTTATTTCCATTCTTTCATTCTGTGAAATTTTGAGTGAATTAGCTGGCACGAAATATAATCGAAGCGAAACCAGTAACATATCTAAATATGGCATATGGCATAGGTATAGCTGAAAGGTGGGCGCCATTAATGGTAAAATGGTTTAAAAGATGTGCATTAAATGTTTGGACATGAGCGCAGTTTCACTACTTGCCACTGGATCTATCTTTTTAGATAGGCTTCTGGATGAAAAATCAAATTGTGGATTGCCACTGCTGCATACAAAAGTCATATTAGAACTTACTATCGTGAGATTAAGGTTTTTAACACTTTGAGGTGAAAAGTTGTTTAAAATTCGCTTATCTGCCTCAGGGAAACAACCACATAACGTTTGCTTCGATTTATTCTATTTTAATGAAAATTGAGCGCCTCATAGAAGTTTCGTTGACAAATGCAATCAACTGGAAAATGTTTCTAAATTCAATGGTCTATTCAGATCACTAAAAAATTGGTCGTGTTATTCTTCGATGAATTTGCGCACGCTAATCACCTCAAAATGAGGCATTTAAACCTTTGTGATCTTAACAGATATTCCAATATTTTTACAACAGTTTTCATATTATTTGCTTAATAGAACTTATGAATTGAATAGTACAAATTGGGCAGTTGAATGCTTTCAAGCGATATTTTCAGATGGGGTCGAATTCGTTTTTTGGAGGCGTTTCTTTTTATTATTTATTCGTCAGTTAAATAACTTGCTTTAAATCCTAATGCTTCTACTTGTGTTTTGTACTCATCAATCAGATAACAAAGTCTCATTCGATTAATTGTGCCAACGACACTACCCACTTCAAGCGTTATATCCATGTTCGTATATAATAATAGCAAA
Source organism: Baylisascaris schroederi (assembly GCA_006503575.1). Classification (NCBI taxonomy): domain Eukaryota; kingdom Metazoa; phylum Nematoda; class Chromadorea; order Rhabditida; family Ascarididae; genus Baylisascaris; species Baylisascaris schroederi. The sequence continues at coordinate 816,737 of QEWY01003319.1, forward strand.
GTTTTTGCAATTCATCCTAAAACACTCTCATGCTCTATCATTAAAATAATGATAAAGACCTTGAAGCCTAGTTCTGAAGTTATTAAGTGTATTGATGAGTAAAAAGTGATTTTTCGACGCTCTGAGTGGAATTGTTCGACCCAAATCAGTTTCCTTATGATCAACTCTCTGTATAACCATAAAAATATAAATTTTTTCCTGGGTTGAACCTGGCGAACTTTGAAAAAAATGAAAATTTCTTAAAGTCGACCTTGCAGAAACATCCGGTATGATGATACTCGTGTTTATTTTGCTTACAGCATTTTGCTGAATGGGAAAGAGAGATCTTTAGTTGAAGCTAGTTTATTGTCGAATTCGAATGCGTATTTTATTTGGAACTTTTCTTAGATTATGTTTGCATGCTGTATCGTCGAATATTCGTTTTCAGATGGTGCCCACAGAAAAAAAGATTCGCTCTTTACTGCAGAAGAAAACCAACTTCAGATTCGATTTCACGAAGGATCCTGTGCTGATACAGATACAGAAGAATATTACTCACAGTGCAAACGTAATGCATTATGAATGTTGAATTCATATTTATATTTTCATTAATTATATTGCTTGCCATTTATAGTTAGTTATTGCGTAGAGCACTGATGAATTTTCTACAGGAATGTATGGAGAAGAAGAGTGGAGAGAAGGGGGAGGGGGGTGAGGCAGAATAAAATTTTGCGCGATTTCGAGTAGACAACATGTCTAAATCAGAACATTTTTACTGAAGAAAAAGAAAATAGAAAAGTTGGGAAATGATGCATTTGTGCTGGCTTCCTATCAAGTGTGATCGTAAGTTCCAAATTTGCTCGCTGTTTTTCAATCAGTCGATGATGTATGAATAAGAAGGATCGCGTACTTGATAGTGTGGTTTCTTCTTATCACAGCCATCAGTGGCGTGGTGAACGTCCTTATTTTGTGCCCACAAAGTCATTACTTGAAGTATTATGCGTTATTTCCCTCTCTCCAAAAAGCCCAGTTTCCACATTGGGCAAATTTTGGCTCCGACTCTATTGGCTATAGTCTTTGAGTACAATCTATTAATTATGAAAGGTTGTAAGAAATAAGCCCATTCTCTTATCACAGCAAATCCTCTAAGAAAGGACTAAAGCAAGGCCACCATTTGGTTGTAACAGAGGGCTATAAGCATTTCAGTTAGCAGTCAAGCGCTCATTGATGCGTTAATAACTTTTCCATCTTTAGACTTTGTGTTTGCAGAAGCCGATTGCAGCTGAAGAAGATTCACACTCTGTGCATTCCGAGAAGAGAAAGAAGAAATCAGGCGAACGATCCGCTCAACACGCTGCTTCACTTTCTGATTTCAAGTAAATTGTCTCCTTCAACTGCATTTTCTTGCTCTTTAGTCGTCCTTCATTCCTCGAAAGTGCATTTTCTCCTCTTTAACAATGAAATTACAAAACTTCGTCGAAGCCATAATCATATGCAACTGTTTTAGAAGATAATCTGAGCAGTTAAAACAACAAACAGCGGTCAGTAAACATCTGTGAATAGAGCAGTTACTCGTTTTTTTGAGAACGGAAAGGGAAAGGTCGTCCGGGGTTGGGGAATAAAAATCCCCCAAAGAAAAGAACCGGGTAGGGAAAACAACCTGAATTTTGCGAATATTTCAGCCATTCGTTTTGAGAGTTCACATCAAACCACGGTGGTCTCAAAATGACATTGAGCAGTGGGAAGCAGACTGATAAACTCAAGTACAGAGCTAACTGAATATGAAAGTTCAGATATGACGATGATAGGTTCCGACGCTTGTCACACATTCCGTTGCACATCCGTTCAGCCAATATATGCAACAGAGGCATCTGTTTTTTGTGTCATATAACGGCTATGACGAGGATGTTGGCAGTATGTAGTGCTTCCTTTATGGCATATCTGCCAGCCGTGTGTCTGCCAGCCGTGCAAATATACATGGTCTAAGCATATATGATGCAGGTGTATAGCACATTAACTCTCCAGCTGCGATGTTGCGAATAGTAGTTAAAAGATACGCGACAGCAGATGTTATGATTTCATCTCAAGGATTTCCTCTAAAGCTGTAATTTTTAAGGACAGCAAGTGGCCGACCAGTTGTCAGTGAGGTGCATCCTGTCACGACTACTGAGGTTCGTTTGCCATAGTAATAATTGACTTCTTCGAAGGCATTACGAAACTGCTCGTTGAGCGTATTTTCATTCCTCTTATTGATGCATTTTTCTTGTTAATGCTCAAAGTCCTTTGTTTCCGTTCTTATATATGATATGTGCTGCTTTACTAAGATAAATTTTTAGGATATAGTGAAATACTCTAACGAATAGGCGAGCAATAGACATAAATTTCTAAAAAAGAGAAAACTCTATCGAAATGATTTTATTTTTTTTTCCATCCATTGTAACTTTCTATGGGAATTTATTCTCCTCAACGTTCAACTAACATTCACTTCTTTTTATTTGGCTATCAGTATTTTCTTAGTTTCTTTTCGTAATAAATGGGTTTGGATCTGTGGAAAGCCGAATATCGAGGAGGAAAGGATGAGGGTGAAGGATACCGTTCACATTAGGCGATGAGAATTTTGCGGAAGAACTTCGACGATTCGAAATGTTGAATATATGAGACAAAGATGACAATTGCATTTATCAATAATAATATTTTGGTCCGGATAGTTAAAAATTTCCGACCACTTTACTGTTAACGAGTTTATGTTGAAGCAGTGTTGCTCTTTTGCAAAACAGTGTCCACCTACAACATCCACAGGTGATTCCCTTCTGCTACAGTTATTAGCGATATTCATTTAAGGGCGTTGCGAGCAGCAGTAAGAACCGTGATCGTGATCGATATCTGGGTAACAGGTAAGGAATTGTATTTATTCAATTGCTCTTTGCTTTGAACAATTTGACGTGAAGTCGACTGAGGTGAATGTGGGGGAGAGGGGGAAGGGCAACACAATATTCGTAAAATACGCTTCGATTCAAAAATAAATCAATGCTGATGTGAACTTTTTAAGTGTTGATGAAAATTTTTAGACGCGTTGGTTCAGCGACTGTTCATTTTCGTACTCCGTTGTCAGTGCAGAAAGAGGCAGAAGATGATTGTCTCCTGCAGCGTCGTTCTTGTACCAGTGATCGTGAAAACGATAAAGGAAGGAGTGGATGGAGGGCCGATGAGAGTTTAAAACGATTCGACGAGAATATCATTGATCTTATTGAATCTGAAGTTGGTGCTGATGCCGTTTATTCGTTTTTTGCTTGTTGAATTTTCATCCACCAAACTACTTGAAACAGACTTGCGCAGAAGCTGTTTTATAAGAGGATACTGTAAGCGGGGAGTAAAAGTAACTGTGATTTGATGCTTAGTAGAAGCAATTATAGGCATGCTTCTTATAAAGACGATCTTTATCTCCATAACAAACCGCAGTCAAAAGTTCGAGCGAACTTCTTCGAAATTTTAGTGTTGCATTTAAAAGGGCTTCTGATATTATGAGACGACTAGATGAGTAAGCTGCCAAGCTTATGGAAATTTGGAGAAAAGTTGAGAATATTTTCAGCGTTAAAAGCATTCTGATTCTGAACTATTAAGGGCAATTTTCGTGACCATAGAACACTGTTATTCTTGTGGAGGTAATTAACGAATGTCGATCTTTTCAGATAATGTCCAAACGCGAAGCAACAACGTGGGAGGACATCGCAGGCTTAGGAGCCGCTAAGAAGGCACTCAGAGAGATTGTCATCTTGCCCTTCCTTAGGCCGTTAGCTTTATTGCTGTGTTCTTTTCTTCGTTTTTCTCCGTTTGCAACTAGAGGTTTCTACTAAGTCAAAGAAACTAGCGAACGAAAGATAGTGAGAACGGTGGGACAGCCGTCACAGTAATTTCTTATGCTCACTGCTGTTATTTTTGAAGTAATATATGTGTAGGTTTCCTCCCAAGCGTCAGTTTGTATGACAAAATGGAATGGTGTATATGATTAAATAAAAGATGTTATACCACCATATTCTTTCGTCGGAAACTTCATTCATAAGCTATTTAGGCTGTATTTCTCTTAGCGCCAGTTTACCTATATTTTTAATGTGTATGCCATTTTGGTTGATGAAGGCACATAACCCTCTCATAGTTTCTAAGATAAAAGCTTTAACAGATCATCGTTTTCAGCGATATATTTACGGGAATTCGAGCGCCACCGAAAGGTGTTCTTCTCTTTGGTCCTCCGGGAACAGGCAAAACGATGATTGGTAGGTTCCTTAGAAATCAACCATGCTATGCACTTTTCAAAGCAAAACAGACCCACACCTCTCGGAAGCATCGCCTGTTGCATGTCATAGTTTATTTAGTATGCAGGCAAAACCTCACCTTTTGTATTTTCTTTCCTTTTTTATTAGGAAGTAGGATATCGTTATGTTCACACAACTAAACTGAGCGCCTGTTCGGCGTTTGCAGCAATCAAATCAGCATCTTCACTGCAATTGAGTGATGCTCGAGCCAAGGTTTTGATGGAAGAAATGACCTGCTAACCTCCTTCCACTTTCTTCTATCAACAACAAGCACTTGCGTTATTTTGCAAATAATACCTTTGATATGCCAACTGTGCGCTACTTCACTTTCGCTGAACTCGATCTGGTGAACTTGACTTTCCTTATTGACTTTCATTGTTATACTCGTCAGAAACGGAGAACCTCATCCACGTTTTCGGGTCGAATCCGTCTGTGGCTTAGTTCATGCATCAATACAGTATTGTCAAGGCAGAAAGAAGTGTGGGAGGGCGTGTGGAGGAAGAGTGATAGAGAAAGAAAGGGAATAGCAAAGAATGCTGTATATTTCAGTGAATAGGAGACAATTAACGGATTGTTTATTTTCTTCTGTGGCTTCATTTTTTAAAAAATTTCTTTCTATATCTCCAAAATATCTTTCGCTTCATCCTGTACTCCTCTTTGGCGGTGACTGCACATATATATTTATGATGTGGTGAGCGTAAGTCATTCAAAAAATCATTTGTAGGCTTTGCTCTATGTTTTCATTTTATTCGATTCGTGACTTTTATCGTATAATGGAAGTATAGAAGTGATTTTAGGACGGTGTGTGGCTGCACAGTGCAACGCTACCTTCTTCAATATAGCTGCCTCATCGTTGACTTCGAAGTGGGTGGGCGAAGGCGAGAAGCTTGTTCGTGTATTGTTTGCAGTGGCACGCGTCTTGCAACCCTCCATCATATTCATCGATGAGGTATGTATCGTTTCTTTGGACATCAACTGTTATCTACAATATATTCATCTCTTTATTTCAGACATTTTTATTTATTGATATAGTTGTGTTGTTACGAATAAAGTGATATCGGCCGTTCTTATCTTAATATATTAAAGGCCGCAGTGGTAGTTACTTTTGAATGGTGGAAAGGGATGAATGCCAAAAAACCACGCTGAATTGTAAGTTTCCGTGGGAGGTCGAGATATCCGACAAGTCACTCCTCCCAGTTTTGTCATGATCACTTCATTTATCGCGGATCTCGTTTTTCATTAAGATGCTTCCTTTAACATTTCCGAACGCTTTGCAACAGTTTAATATATTGTTTGAACTGTTTTTTCGATACTTATAGTTACCGCTTGATGACATTGATTATGTTTATTTGGGCCATTTTTTTTTTCATTTTTTTTACCAATTTTGCATTCACTTTTCGTTGCTGAACCCTTAATACTTGGACGTAGTTGATTATTGGCTTCATAGAAGCCGATATGATTGAATAAAATTTTCTCAGTTGTTTTTGGCGTTCTTTGTAATCGGTGATGAGCAATGAACAATATACTGCACACAAGTAGATGCAATACTGCAGCTATACCTTATCAACTATCACATGCGGCAACTTGACTTTTCTAAGAAGAAGGAAAGGTGATTTTTTCATGTGAAGGTCGACGTTTATGGTGAACCAACAGAGGTATTGAATATCTGATGTGAAGTTGTTGATATGAGTTTTCAGAATAATGATTAATATGCGTATTGAAGTTTTGATTTACAGATCGATTCGTTGCTAACGAGTCGAAGTGAGGGAGAACATGAATCATCGCGTCGTATTAAAACCGAATTCCTTGTTCACCTCGATGGTGTGGCCACATTTGCTGACGAACGTCTGCTCGTACTTGGTGCCACCAACAGGTTTGCCTCGCATCATTCGACCATCTTTTTTCTTAATTTCTTAGATTTTGCAATGCCAAAGTGCATAATTATGCATGTAAAAAGGTTCCCAGAACGCCAGGAGGATCACAGTCCCTCCTTTCTCCTACCTCATCGCCTCAGCGCTCTTTAACGTCGCTGACGGTGACGTATACTTCTACTACGGATCTTTCGTTGTACCAGCATCGGATAAGTTCTCCATATACTGTCTGAATATTGGTCATAGAATAGCAGTGGTGTTGTATTGTGAAAATCGGCTGAAACCCGCAATTGTTTTTAACAGTTCCCTCAAATTTTAGGTGGATGACGCTGATTATTCACGATTGTTTGGTAGTTCCCTGCAGGAAGTCACGATATATTGGCACTAATTATAGCAGTGCTAAGCATGTAATGCACAGCAGCTGTTTATCGTAATATTTATTTCCTGTGAAATTAAGGTACAGGAATTTTTATTCCGATTAATTTAATCACAGACCGCACGAATTGGACGATGCGGCAAGGCGCCGATTTGCAAAACGACTTTATATATCACTGCCCTGTGTCGACGCTCGTACTCACATTGTGCGCTCTCTTCTCAACGCTCAAAAACATGATCTCTGCGAGGAGGATTTCATGAAAATCGCCACAATGACTGAAGGTACGTGAAGGTTCAACCGTTCAACCTTTTATTATATTATGTTTCTATTTTCCGACAAGAGATTGCTAATGGGGTGCGACGAATTTCTTAGGTGTAATTGTGGCCCGTATGCGTTGCTTAAACTAAATTCATAGAATTATTTGAAGTTGGTGTTTTTGTTGTTTAGACACATTGACTGTATTTCCGAATGCGGACAGCAGTTTTGCTTGATAGGAGGTGAGGCGAGAGGAATGTGATTGTATCACTCTATCTGGATGCCTTATGTCATAAGGAAGGTGGCGTTCTTTGCATACAAATTTTGCATTTCGTTGCCAATTTGGCCACTTCGTATTCCGTTTAGCATTTCTGCGCCATATCGTAGAGCGAAACACATCTTTCATGATGGTCATAAACCCGGTGTAGAAGTATTAATTCGCTGTAGGCTTTTATTGAAGTATACAGAGGTGATTTGAGTCGGATAGTCTAGCGCTAAAGTGAAGCATTTTAATGAGTAAATTCTTGTTGAAGGTTACTCAGGCGCAGACATGAAGCAGTTGTGTGCTGAGGCTTCTATGGGTCCGATATTGCTTAGTGGGTGTGTTGAGTTGTTTTGTGCACAATGAAGGAAATTCTTTTGAAGTAGCGTTGAATGCATTTCATTCAGTTGAAATGTAACTTTCCTATGTGAATGAGCCGCATTGTGAAGGTTAACATTTTGTGTTGTTCCTTTCGTACATGTGAAATACTTGTGAAATGTTTCATCTATGTATCACTTATGGATTCCCGAGAGGTTCATTAGATGACGTTCTGTTTTGTTTGTTGCTGAGGTTTGAATTGATTCTATTGTGTTTTTTGTATCGTCGTTTTGAGTGAATCTATTGGGCTGTGAAGCCATGGTCATCGGGCTATATTGTTGAATTAATAGTGATGGTTCATTGGTTTTTTTTTTATTCCTTTGATGCTTGTATTTGCAGATAAGTTAGTATTTATTCAATTCCACATTCATATGGGCCAGCCTAAACTTCTCTTTAGACGCAGTGTAGCTAACTGGACAGATTTGTAGAGGTAAAATTGTCTTTATTTGAAGATTTGTTAGGAAACTTTTCCAGAGGGAATTAGAAGATTAGCTGTGCAAACATTGCTTTATAGTGTGTTGTTGAGAGTAACATAGTAATTGCCAATAATTTTTTTCTCTTTTTTTTGCCCTCCATACGCGTACAAAGAGGCTTTTTCTAATAGACTTTTTCAGACGTTAACGGCGATAAAAGAAATAACCAATTTGATCTATTTTCGTATTTTGATCTGTTCATGCGCGAAATGCTCTCTATGCAGTGCAAATTTTACGCTATAAAACATACCGAATGACTAAAAATTGTAGTCATTCAGTGTTTTTGTTTGATACTCAGTGATGCGTCATCTCTGTATATATTTTCTGTATTAATTAGACAATCATTGCTGCTGTTTTTCTTTGCTTAATTATGCAATAAACAATATTTCAATTATTGCAATCATTAATAATTGCACGCATTTGTTAATCGATTTCTTTTTCAATATTTTCGAAATTTTTGATGATATTACTAACGATCAAGGTTTATACTCGTAATGTTTTTTTTTTTTTCCCGTTATCGCTTTCGAGTTATTTTCGAAGATGTAAAGTAGGATTATGGTTGTGTTTTATTGGCATTGGTTGATTTTCTTAGACCACCTTCGGTTTCATATGTTCGTTTTTATTCTTAAAATTCGTCGGCTTTGATTTAATAAGCAGCAGTTTTGACTGTGGTACTATGTAGTTGATTTTTTCATATATGATCGGTATCTCTTAATCAGCAACGAAAAGCCAACGCTCTAAGAGGACTCCATTGAAGTAGAAAATCATTTGTAATACTTATTGAATCAAAAAAAGAACCATTTAAAGTTGAATTTTAGGATCACTTCATGTTATATTTTTGGTACATTCATCAAAACCACACCGGGTGCTATGTCGGTGGTTTAATAAGATACTACTTAACTGATTTATAACCAAACGAAAATGCATAGAAATACTTAATAACTGCAATGCGCTCGATTTCGTAAATGTTGTGGTAAGTGAAAACCGTTTGCAGTGCGCTTTAATGCCTTCAAACTCTTCTTAGATGGACGAACAAGAGGAATTACACGGATACAAGGCACAGGTGAGTTGTTTGACTTCTTGGAAAAACGTTCATCCAAAAAAATATTTAAGCTTGTCGTTGAGGTGTTTGCTATAGACACTCGCTTGCTAAATGCTAATTCATATTTTCTGCATCATTTTTTATGTATTGATCACCTACAATAATTATATCACAATTTTCATCTTTCTCTTTGATTATGTGTTGATGAACTCAGTGAAGTTTCATCGATCCAAACATAGAGCAGTTGAGGAAACAGACCATTAAGCACTCTTGCTTTATTGAGGGGAGTGCAGTTTCAATCTCACCGAAGTGCTACTTTTTTGACACATCAAAGAATGTAACGTAAGAAACCATATTAAGATGCCGATAAGCGGGCATGATAACCGTTCCAATGTATTGTGGGTAATACATAGATAAGTTGACCAGTGAGCATCTTCATTCTACGAATAACTAAGAAATAAAGGATCTATACCTTTGCTTTTTAAAACTTTGCAGCTTTTTTTTAATTTCATGGGTACATTTTTCAGCTGGATGCAATTGATGCCGAACTAAAGGTATGTACCGATCTAGAGAGACGCAACGCACTTATGGAAATGCACGCCGATATTAGTGAACTGATTTCTTTACTAACAGGCAAGCATTCAATTTGATGTCGAGTAGTGATATTTTTATCAGTGGTTTTAATAGCAGCAACGTCACCTGGATAGCGAGAAAACTGTATGCAAAGATCCCTGTCAAATAGTGCCATTTTTTTGACATAACTAAATAGTGGGTTTGTAGCTTCTCTTCCTTTGAATCTGGTTTAGAAAGATTACAAAGTTTTAGTGCATTTCCAGGAACGTTTTCTCTTTGAGAAACTGCAAAAAATTCAGTAATACTTATAAAATTTTTTGTTTGCTAGTAAAGACTCATTTACGTGATTGAATTTTTTGTTTACTCTCCAAACTTTCAAGTTAGCGATGACCTCTTTGGTCAGGAAATAAAATTGCGCAGAAACAAAACGTTATTGCATCAGGTGATAGAGATTTTCGTCGGTTGATCCGTTGGAGTTCTGGCGTACCGGGCACAATGTCAACCAGTTGTCGTTTGCAGAAGGCTGTGACGGTGAAGCGGACGTATCACAAGAAGCAGGTCCATCATCAGAGGAAAGCATGGGTGAGGTGAGGGGTGTTGATGGTGAGAATTCGATTCCTGAAGAGGAACTTATCGGAATGAACTGTCGAGCTCCGTACAGCAAAATTGTGGATCGAGCTATCGTCTATCACGACGCCATTATTCTTGATTTTGTTGATACTAGTGTGCCGCTTGAGCAACTCAAGGTTCGTTCACTTGTTATGTTTGTTCTTAATAGAATTTATAATAACAATGGTGATGTATTAGGAGCTATGTTAATCCGCGGTGGTGATGGTGATAAGGATGATACTGATATAAGTGGTCTCCAACTACGTTGACAATGCGTACATAGTGGAGTTATCTCGAGGCTGTGTTGACATACTCTAGCAACAAGGAATCACTATTAATCGTTAAACGTGGGATCTGTTTAATAATCTTCTCATAATCATAGCCAACTAACCTTTCAGGTGAGAGTGTTATACAGTTATCCTCTGGAAGAGGCGATGCGACCATGCCAATACTTTCTTGACGATCGGTGTACATATGGCGAAGGATGTCGCTACTCACATGGGGAAAAGGTTTCATTCCATGATCTACTTGACTATCAACCACCCAACTTCGAGTATGTCTTCATTCTGCTCATTTCAAACCATTCGAAAGCTCATCGATATGACTGTCACAATATGTTTATTATATAAGAACACACAGATCAACTTTTGGTTTATTTGACGGTTGGATTAATAATGGCTAGAATCAATCATAGTTGGGCAATGAAGTGGTGGTTATCGATTAAAGCAAAATTGTGTGCTGCCTTTGACAGTTGCATTCAAAGGTGGAGTTGTCTAAGTGTCTGTTCATTATTTGAAATGTTGAAAGTTGTTGGTGCTTATTAGTGTCGCAAAATTGTTGCATTGTTTTGTTGTGAGGAATTGTTTTGCTGAGACGAAACTATCCAGATAGTTAAACATTCATCGGTTCTCTCTTTGCTCTGCAATATAATAACATCTTTGAATGTATGACCTTTGTGTATATATGCAAATGACTTTCCGCCATAGTTACTAATGCTAATTTCGGATTTTTATTTGTGGGGTATTTGTTGTGAGTGGTTATTTTAAGTGTTGGGTTGCAAATTGTGACGGCTTCGAACAAAAGAAACTGATCCCCATAGACGAATTCTTACAAAAGGAATTGTAACAGGACACTTACAGGTAGAGGTAGGTTAGTGATAGAGCACTCGCCTGTCAAGCTAGGTATCGAAGTTTTGTCCCTGTATGCGGACAGATTTTTAACTGATCGTTAGGCAGTGGGTAAAAAAAATTATTATTCGCCTTGACGTTGAACCAAAACAAGAATTCGTTGCATACTCTATCCTTTTACCGATTTTCAGATCGATGAAGGAAGGGTCTCTGGTTCTAGTGCAAGGCGATAACAAACTTTGGAGTAGCGGTCGAGTGGTTGCGATTGACGGACAGAATATTGCGGTGAATTTGCTTGTGTCCGGCAAGGAGGTGGCTAGCGTTCGTGAAAAGGTTATCCCGCTCAACGAGGATGCACCTTTAGTGGAAGAAAGAGCAGGTCTGTTCAAAAACTGTGTGGATGCACTATAGCAATGAAAAAGATCCCCTTGACTTGGAAGGAGTTTCCCCGGAATCTCGTTGGGACTGATGTATATGCGATTGGAAAGATACGCGACAAGTATAATTCGAGCGTTCATTTATTATGTTGTGCTAAGCAGCATTTTTACTGATGTCATAGGGGTTTGCTGGCATATTTTAGAGTTAAGGTCATCTCATAGCCTTATGCGTTTGTTGCTGCCGTGTATTTCTCTTTCATGATGCCATCTAAGACTATCTTAGCCCCTTCTTACGCATTTTTGCAGTTTAGAAGATTATTGCGACGATTTCAAGCCTATAGTATATCTGTCCTGTGGTGTTGATTTGTTCGTCTGCCCATCTGTCATAAAGATTTAGCTTGTAAATAAGAAATGGTACGACAATTAAATTTGATCATAACGTCATATCTACCTCCTTCTTCAACTCGCGCATTCCATCAGTTATGTAAAAGTACCACGCTTAGTATTTTTGCGGTGAGATTCGAAGCAGAGGGTGCTTCAGAGTTAATAAGTATAATGGTAATGTTCTGTTTTGCAGAAACGATGACAGCCGGAAGTGGAAGCAGTTTAGAGGGATCGTGGTCAGAATTGAAAGGCGAAAAATGTGGTCGGGTGAGTGTGGGCGATATGGGTGACTGGGAGCAACACACTCGTGGTATCGGGATGAAACTGTTGCTGAAGATGGGATACAGAGTGGGCGAAGGACTTGGTCGCAAATCTGATGGCATCGTACATGCTATCCAACCCGTCATGTTCCCAAAGAGTTGGTTGTTTTTGATTCCTTTCTTAAATCTCATCAAATCTAAGAGAGGAGAGAGAAGTATATTAAAACTATGAAGGAAAAACTCGTTTTAACGTTATAAGCATTTCTCATTAAGTGTCATACTTTAGAAGAACTAATTGTACAAAATAGTAATGGCATTATTGAGGAAAGTGATCATCACATTGATGCGCAGAACTGCGGCCAAATGAGAATCTTTTGAGCACACTAGTCCTCAATCTTCATATTATGCAATGATTGCTCGATCTTAAATCCTTTATCTGTAGAATGCTGTCTTTGAGGGGAACACACACTCTTTTTGAAAATGCTAAAGCCGTAAAGAATAGATCATTCTCGATTAAAGTGAGTCTCATATTCGAATTTCGGTTCTTACGCACTTCGAGCAAATTTTCGAATAATTTCATTTTAAAGCATTAAGGAATCCAACTTGTTGTATTGATTATAGGAAATCATTATGTGATCAACAATGAAATTGCTTTTCACACAGTCAGTCGATGTGATTTGACAATGGCTTCGTCAATTAAGTGAAAATAAGGATCACTCTTAAAACATTTTTAAGAACTCATATCTTTAGAATCGCTGGGAGTTTATTGGGGATATGCATTGTTAGCACAGGCATGGATGGACTCGATACTAAACTATGTTTTATGAATAGTCGCTTAGATAAAAAATAGGTATAGGAGTGTACGTTCACTACTGTGTGCAATTGTTTAACGATTTTCAGTGGGTTCGTTTTGAAATTACTAATTTGCAGTCAAAAAACTTGCTCTCACATTATTTTCAGAGAAGTCTTTGGATGTGTGTATGCAATCGAAGCATAAGAAAGTCGTGGATGGGATTCGTGAGAGGAAAGATCGTGTGAAGAAAGAGATGGCAAAACGACTTTGCATTGAAGAAACGAACAAAGACATCTTCGATATCCTAAATCATAGTCTAAATGCTCATTCTAAAGATGGCGATGCAATGAGTGCACACGATGAGAAAATGCATCTTAAGGTAGGTAGATTTATTGAACGTTTACCGTTGTGTTCAAATGCACAAAATGAAGCAAGTATATAATTGTGAGCATGATGGATGTGTTTTATTTCATAGACCGTTTAGTCGCGAATTCTGCGATCATGAGTTCAAACACTCATTTAGAAAAATTTTCAGCTGTGGGAATATATGAGTTTCTTTTTCCTACCGTCCACTAACTAGGAGGGAAGTGTTAATTGATGGCCGCAAATGGTTAAACCAATTTCTGTTACCACTTACCATGTAATCACTTGGCCCACATAATAGAACGAGGGGGGGAGAGAAGTAGTAGGCTACTGTATGCATGTATTGGCCTTCTTTTGCGTTTAAAAATTCGTCACTGGTTTTGCTTAAAGAGACACTTCTGCAAAAAGTGCCAAAAATATATTCGTGTTAGATATCTAACTGTTGGTATGTTCCAGTTATTTATTTCACATATTTCAAGATTTTTAGTCAATTCGTTATATGCATTTAGGCGGCATCGTCGAAGAAGTTGAGTGTGGATGCACTGAATTTGGATAGACAAATGAAAGAACTCAAAGGAAAAGAACGAAGGCTTCGTGAGGGCATCACACGTAATCAGCGAGATAGAACGACCGCCGAAAGGCTGAAAAGAGCTCTAGCAGAATGCCAAAAAAATATTGAGAAGTTGGCTGCGCGTCAAGAAAGACTGTCAAATGAAGTTGAAGGACGACGAACTATGAAAGGATTATTCTAAAGGTAATGAGTCCTGTGATGGTCGTTATAAATGGTTGACGTTCGCATCGCTTGAAGTAGTTTTAGATGGGGAGGTATTCTTCATTATTTAACACTGCTGCGGAGAAAACATTGGGACCAAAGGAGAGAGACCGATGCCATCACTGTTAGGGGAAAAGACTTTGAGGGAAAAAATTGATTTTGACAGTTCGAATAAATGATTTGATGATGTCGTCTTTCATGACGGTTGAAAGTTAGTGATCGCGGGTGCAGGCGTTGTGTTGTGGGGTCGCCGGATGCACAGTTGAATGCAGATTGCTGGTAAGGTGAGGGATTAAGTTTGAGGTGACCGCAAGTGCAGTGTATTGTAGAATGGAATTCAGGTGGTAAGTGGGTTGTGGGTTGAGCGAAGGATGATGAACAGTAAGTACTGGAGATAGGTACGCTCTCCTATGAAAGTTTAGACGGTAGGTTATGAGGATGAGCACGCGATGGTGGACAGTTGGCTATACGAATAACCACAACAATTGAATCGCTTATGTGGGAAATGTCTCATTGAAGAGAGGGTTCTTTATCCGTTTTCTCATCCTTCTTACCACTGCTTTCCTCAATTGATTGCTGTTGGATACGGCGCTGAAGACCCAACCCGAGATAGCTGCTAGTGATCTGTCACTACCACAACCACTTTTACTCGTATAGTTGATTCTTGTCCGCTGTTCTTCACGTATTGCCATCATCGATTTATGTGCTCTCGTGCTACCCCAGGCGTTATCTGAGGCCTAAATAAGTCGGGCTTCAGGCCGTCAGGGTCAGTCTTCTCATCCATTTGTCAGTATTCGCTCGTTAGTTCTCCTATCGGCGTTCGCCCTGTCACCGTTCACCCCTCTCTGTTATGCTCGTCTTGGGAGCCGTTGTGCAACCCACGATGCGATATCACGGCACACGTCAGCATGTTGACAGGAATGCGAGAACTTTCGTCTGGGAACTCAACGCAGAGCAGTTCAAATGCCTCTCGTCTTCGTATGCGAACTGCAACCGCCAGCAGATGCCGAACGCCAGTGCAACGCTTAGGACCTCATCGCGGAATACAGACTGCTCGACAGTCTCAAGCACGACAACAGGATGGCCGAGGATTCGAGCGCGATCCAGACGGTCAACATTGCGACAGTTCCGGGCAAGCCGAAACGCTTCAAACGGCTTCCCCCACAGCAACTAATTAATAGCGCAGGATTCTTTGCCATTTCCTTCTTCCTCGAGGAATTGCCACTGCCAGAAACCTACCTATGCAATAGAATCATTCAGGAACGCAACAAAGTAAAAACAAATGAATTCACGCTGCTCACCCAGAATTTACATCTGAAAAGTTTACTTCAGAAAACGTTTAAATAATGGACACGGTTGACCATGGTGCTAATATGGTGCTATTTCGCACCTAAACGTGACAGCACAAAAAGAAAAAGCAAAAACAGCCACAAGAAACCATGCATGGATAAAACTGCACGACGATCAGATAACAAGGCATTACTGGCATCCCATCCTCCCATCTCTTTCCTAGGTTCAGTTCCCAGCATTGCTCGCCGAGTGACAGGGAAAGCCGTCTACCCCTCTGTCCTGGTAAGTCAATTTCACACGAAAGTCTAAACCGCGATGTCGTTAGCGTAGCAATAAATACTTTTTGTCCAGAGACATTGAGTAGATCGCTGTGGTTTATCGATCAAGAATGAAATATCCGATGCAATTTTCAAGAGATCAATGAGTAAAGGTAAAGTGTTTTGCGTCGTAACGCATGGGGATAGTAATGGCTGATTGCAAACACACCAACTTATATACCACATCAAATACAATAAACATAAATCAGTATTTTAACACCGTATATGACAAATAATGCAACTCACACGGCCATACAATCCAACCACATGAAACATTTCACAACGTTCGAAATACCACTTTAAAAAGGTATTTTTTCTATTACTAATTAAACTCTACTGAAATTTCATGGTTGACGCTCAGGCATGCAATATAACCAACGACCTCATAAAATATATTGGTGGAAATCACAGAGATCAGCTACCTGCTGAATTCAAATATTCCAACAGAATGATACTGGAGTGCAAGATCACGGAACAGTCCGACAAAAGGCGAAAGTGCAACGAAAATCCAGTTACAAATCATTTGCCAAGACAGCATTCAAACAAATAATGGAGAGAAAGGTCAGTGACAGAGAGTCAGGCAAAACAAAGGAAAGTATGATAAGGAATCCCACTTTTGCCAGTGTCCCTCTCACTGATTCATTTCTTTTTCGAATCCAATTCGAAACTTAAACTTACAGTTCAAAGCGTCGGAAGATCACACAGATTTAAGATCGAAAATGCTCATTGAAACTGTAAAACCGTGTAGAAAGTGCAGACTTTTCTTAGAAGGTCTGTTGCGTTCGAGTGTTCTTCACCCGAGGCAACGTTCTCTGCAACATTATGAGAAAGCCTACCTTGTAAATAGAGGAACTGCAAAAGCGAAACAAGGGTAGAACTGCGATTTTTTGAGCACGGCGATGAAAATGCCAGAAATTTTCAATAAAACAATAAAATCACACGTCGGTTAGGCGAGCCTTTCGGTCAGTTTCTTGATCCTTGTAGGAGTCATCCGCAATGATTGAACTCTAGCCGTCTGCTCTACATCGGCTAATGTCCTAAATGAGCATTCATTTATGAGCAATTAACACCGGTAACCAAGAAAACAGAACTCAGGAGTATGTCTAAAAACGAAAAAAAGAAGCATGAAAACAGTCGCTATTGACCCATGAAGAAAGGTAGAATAACGATTTCCAATGAAAGTGCTAAGTGATAACATCGTCGGCCACGCTTCCCCACCTAGGACTGAGCGGAAATTCTTGAACTCAAACAAAACGAGAGAGGGGGAGGCACATTTTTAGGGAAACAAGGAAGCTGCCAAATGGCTGACATAGCATGAGTGCTGTGGCGACTGGCAAGTTCGTCTGAAACGAGTATGTCACAGTTACATTACATGCCAATCGCTCGATTTCTTTTACCCATCACAGATGTTTAGACATACGTTTCCCTATTACTAATCATTTGCACTAAGTGCGATGTTTGGCGAGGTGTCCACAAATAACATTTGTTAAAAGTGTTTCTCGGAGTGAAACATTTGTAAACGGAGAAGACTCTATGCAGTGACTGCGCTCAAAAAAAAAACTGCTAACAACACATTGTGATCTTGTTAATGAAAACCTAATCGAAACAAAAGTGAGCCATTTTCGGCAATGAACGAGTATGCGAAACTATTTTTATAGCAGCATCTCGGCCGAGAAACTGCGACTCAGCTATAGTGAAAGCTACTTCGTAGCATTATGAATTCACAATATAATTCAATTATCACAGTAACCCTTAATAAATTTCCTCTAAAATTAAGTGACGACGAATATGAAGTTCTATATTTCCTTTCTAATGCGATTAATTAGCCTCTTGAATGCTCTGTTTTCAAGCAGCAGCAATCAATCGCATGCCACAGCTATGAATTAGAACTGTCTAGTTCCGCAGCGTTCAGCTGCCGAAAAAATTTCTCATCAACAACTGCTCATTCAATCAATTCTGCCATTATCAACTGTTATTTCCAATCGCTTCCCTTGTAGCTATGCAAAAAAAGCTTGAAGAAAAGAATAAAAACTAAAAACACTACAAAAAACGAAGTATTATAGATAAGAAAAGATAGAAACATTACTTTCTTCCGGCGCGTATTCGACTCTTCTTTGGGGTTGGCCCTTCTGCTGAAAACAAAAGGATTCAAATTCACCACGAAGAAACTTGAAAAAGAAATAAACAACAAGAAAGCTGAATTACCAGCCTATTTACAGGTTGAGAAACCGCTTTCGTTCGCCTCTGTGGCCATCTGTCGTACATTTTCTGCTATCCAATCGGCGAACAAAAGTTATAATGACTATAAAAATCAGTAATCCATTCAAACCTACAAATTTACATTGAAGGCACTCAGTCAACTGCTTATAGACTCAACAGGTCCATCAGCAAACGTTTAAAAGCATACCTAAATACGACGATAGAATATCAACATTCTAGCAGGAATTCACAGAGAGAGGGATGGGATGAGATGACAAGAGGACTCATATTATACGGAGGGTGGTTTCGCACAACGAACTGCAATATCTTTTACGAAAACAAAGTAAATATTTCTACCAAAAATGGCCTACGAAAGTTGTCACGAAAAAAGACTAGAAGCAAACGGCGAAAATTTGTTGTCTTCGAACTTCAAAAATGGAAAATTCAGCGGAAATGTTTGAATTTCTTTTCAGAGGAAGAAACTTGAAAGAGTTTGAAAAATTTCGCGATTACGCAGTAACATGCAGACACCGAACAGTTGACGTATTTGAAGTGTTTTAGGTTCTATATGGCTGTGACGAAATTTTTAAACTTTTAAAACAAACCTCAGCATTCTGCCAATTGCTAACATACTGTCATATATAAACAATGTTATATCCCTACTCTACAATCTGGCAGTCTGTTTACTTTATCTGAAGTTCAGCCCACTTCTCTCCTGCAATTTTGATCACGTTGCCTGCTCACGGTCCTCATCCTATACTTTAGTAGACAACTGGCCTAAGGCGTACAGAGATCAGCAGTGAGAAAGAACCTTGGAGAAATTGAAGCACAACAGCTTTTGATGCGTTTAGGCACGAAACGGAAAAATTTATAAAGGTTCCCTCTTTTTTGGGTCCGTTGTTAACCAGATAACCCGCAAATCAACTATTGTCGGACCCTCCTCACAAAGTGTCTAAGAATGAAAAAAAAAACCTTATCACAAATGCCTGGAAAGCACTACGAAAGAAGTTTCTACTCACGATCACATACAGTAGTTATGTAAACAAAACTCACACTGTGCACAACGTGATGAAGTTAAGTTGTAGATACTTTAGTAGACAAAATACGAAATCGCATGAGTTGGATAAGGCACTTCCTTCATACACTGCGGACTTCAAGCACTAATACGAGATTTGGTTTTGCCCGCCTACTCAGCAAATGAAGCTCTATATGTTGGAAACAGAGGACAGGGGAAGTGGGTGGGAAATACATCTTACGGTAAGCCGTGTGCACAGCATTAAAAAATCCTTCCGGAGTCCACAGATTAAGACCTGTTGATTAAAGTTCCTGCCGTTCAAGTTCATGCCGTTAACCATTTATAGACGCTACAGCAATCGGTCATACAAACATGTGCCCACCTGGTAAATATCAATGACGGCCTTTACTTCATCTGTTGCATGTTGCCGCTCCATGACATACAAACTAGATTGCTTCGTCTATTAGACTACTCGGCAACACGGATGAGAAGTAAAATTCATTTGTGAAGGTTCGCTGAATGTTTGGAAAAACCTCGTATGTAAAGTTTCGATGAACATCAGGGGAAGTTCCGCATGCGAAATTTCTCCTACGTAAGTTAAGCACCTCTGCAGGATGCAAAGAACTCATCTTTCTCAGACCATTTTAGCATACGGGAGGAGCATGTATCCACTTCCGTTCCCGATAGACGTGAACGCTCCATATATCCACAACGATACGTTGCACTTACCACTTCGAATAGATGGTGTGAACGAAAAGCAAAAGAACCCATGACTGGAAAATTTTAAGATTTCGTAATTAAAGCAGACAAAACAGTCCCCTTGCCCCTTTTCAAACCGCGTACAACCATACCTGAAGTAGTGGCCATACTATCAGAAGCGGACCGCCTTCTTGCGTTGCTTTTTGTGTACTTGCCTTTTGAAGGTGTTGCAGATACTGGTGGCGGTGATGGTGATGGTACAGTGGCAGATGCTGCACGCCGAGTCTGAATAAAATTAAATCATATTTCAGAACAAGGAACGTGACTGACTGAGTACTTCCTTCGAAACGTCAGAATGCTTGGATTTGTGGAAAAAGAATCTGCAGAAGAACGAGTGGAAACTGGACAGGTATTAGAACGAAATCGGAAGCCGATCAGTCACTAACAAGAAACATAATAGAATCTCCATTATTAGTCTATCTGTTTCAATATAAGAAGGCCCTCATTACAAAATGCATCCGCCAAATTGTATCGGATACTGCGAACATTTTTGCATTTCTTTTTTTTCTATGGCGCTTAAGAAGAGAGCTATGATTCGGATTTTTGACTTTTCAAATACGACATTTTTGAACATCATTTGTTTTGTTTTTTTTTCCATTAGGTGATGGAGGAATAAAGGATGATGGACAGGGCAATGCACAATCACGGTCATCTATCATAAATCAAGCACATTCTCAGCATTTTGTTCCGCGTTTCAAACCGGAACGATCCGATAG
The DNA here is from genome assembly GCA_006503575.1 of Baylisascaris schroederi. Classification (NCBI taxonomy): domain Eukaryota; kingdom Metazoa; phylum Nematoda; class Chromadorea; order Rhabditida; family Ascarididae; genus Baylisascaris; species Baylisascaris schroederi. Next base: position 837,237 of record QEWY01003319.1, read on the forward strand.
ATAACACTCTTATTGCAGCTACCACTGTTTATATTGGCCACCATGGTCGAAAATGTACATTTGAGCGGCAGATAGCCATCTCTTAATGCAGTTTGGCGACGGTTCGAAATGCGTGGCGTAGTGATTCCACCCACAGCGAGGCTATGAATGCCCTGAGTAAGGTGTATACTGATCAAAACGAATGGGAAAAACACACCTTAGAGGTTGTTGAACGGGCTGATGAAGTGCCCTTCTTTGTGCTTCGAGAAACATTCTTGTGTGATCCCGATGACCGCTTCCCTGAATATCCCACAAGATTCTCCACATTAGACCAAAAAACGTCTCAAAGATAAAAGCAAAGTGATATGTAAAGATGAACCTCCAAAAAATACATTCAACTGGATTAGTTTATTCAAACTTCAAAACATGCTTTTATGGGACTATGTCAACGCGTCCACACTGCAGAACAACACTGAGTTAGAATACTAGAGGTAGAATCAGGAGTACTAAAGAGTATATGAAAAGTATAGAACAGCAGAAAATTAAACTCTCTAGTAGGAGTCGCATAAATACCATAATGAGAAATTTTTTCTTGTATGAATGGGAAATGGGTGATCTCAAATGAACTTGATCGAGAAAAATGAGGCAAAAATTGAATAAAACAATAAAAAGCGAAAGTCGACAGCGATCTGTACTGTGCAATTCGTGGCAGTTATGGCATTTTAAAAGAGGATTCTGCAAATGCACCAGAAACTCAAACAACCAAAAATGTTCTCCCATCATCACCCCTATCTTGACACTCTTAAAGAAAAAAGAACCTTTCGCAGTTGGCGTGGATGGCGTACTACTTCTTGCGGAAGGAACCTCTGGAATAGGACTGAGATAACCTGAAGAGGAAAATAATATATCAAACATGAAAGAAGGATCCACCTCCCAAAACAAATCCTCTTATCGCTTCATACTCAGTAGTTGACAGCTGAAAAAATTTACGCAATACGGAAGAAAAGTCACGGTTCAAGTTCACTGACAGTTCAGGTATACTCCACTGATAATGGCTTTTACTAACAATAACAACTCATCGTCCCTAATAATTTCTTTCACGAAAAAAACGAAAGTAGACAGAATTTCTTAGCTCCCATATCGAAAACACGAAGAACAGACAACCTCAAGGACAGGTTTGAAAAGGCATTTATTTTACCGGCATCCAGCAAGTTTCCTCCAAGGATATATATACATATATACATATATACACAATCGCACCAAAATCGCAAAACCGCTCACCCGGCAGAAATTACCAGTATTTTTTTAAACGTCCATACCACAGCTAATGCTCGAATATCACCATCTGTGAGTGCTAGCGGTAATCTAAGCTCTTCTGAGGTCAGTCCTGTAATACCATGCCATGATGTGTCCCCTCAAAGCCGTGTCACAACGAGTTTTTGGATCAGGTAGGGCACTTTTTGGAACGCAGACCCAAAACAGGTTTGTGTATTCTGCGAACTTCCTTTGAGTAAGTGAAGTAGACTCAAGTTAAATAAGGAACAGAGGTGGAAGAATACTCTTCAGAGTGATGTTTGTTTAGAAAGCGATAAAGCCATTAAAAAAGCGAAATAACCTGTCGATGAAGGCGACCGACGAGAACGACGCCGATTTGCACGTGGCGTTCTCTCTTCTGCATCTGAAGTAACCAACAATAACGATCCCTAACGCAACCTTCAACGCAATTAACGAAAGCTTCAGACATACTGACTCCACCTCTTAGGCCCCTGGTTTGAGCTAGGCCTACCACATGGAAACACTCAGACGAAGCCTAAGATGACTGTCTTATAGCGCTAAAACGCCTCTGCAAATCACTTAATTAAACATCCGACGATTGAAGAAAAAATAGTGGAAGTTACCATTTCTAAGCATCTCTGAACTATCACAATAAAACATCGTAGAACAGACTCACTACGTGAGGAGGACGCAATTGAGGAGGAACGCGAAGAGCGCCTTGATGGAGATAAACTTTGAGAGAGTGTGTCTGAAGAGGATGTTCGGTCTTCTGAAAAAAAAAATTCCATTTTCATAGATCACATGCGAAAAAACGGTTCAACAGCTTCAACACCACACACTTCGGCAATTCAAATTTCTATTCCACCTATGTAAATAGTTCATTGAAACACTGCTGCTAGATGCAATCATTTTCCAACGGAAAAATGGAAACGGAAGTAAATGACAATGGAAGAATAAAGTAAAGTTAACTTTTGTAGGGTAAAGAACGCCGCAGCCATCGATGAAAAAAGGAAAGACAACTTTCACGGTAGCATTAAAGGTAATGATCGCCAGGAAACTTGTTCCGCTAACACGACACGGGTAATGTCAACGCGGAATGATGCCCGAAATACAGTACCAAACGTTGCATTAATACCGATAAATCCTCACATTACTTTCTACACAAAAGTACATTACAATAATCACATACATTAGAATAATCGACTATAAAAAGCCAACCGTGCGACTGATTGGAGGGGACACGAGTACGACGCCGGGTCGGCGTTGAAGGTTTGTCGATTTCCGCGGCAGGGGTCTCTGAAAATTTATATTAAATTTAAGAAGATTAACAAACATATTATTACCACTCTCAATCTTATCAAAAGCAAAGGTCAAAACTGACTTCTCAGAATTGTATAATGCCACAGCAAGGAAATCACTACTTTCATAGAAGAAATTTTTTTGAGGCGAAGAGTTAATAAATAAGTCCTGAATTTTAAAATCCGTGGTTGGGACAAGAGAGCTCACTTCTAATTCAGGAACGTTACAAGAAAAAATATGCACAGTTGCGCGGTCAGATGACCGTTTCGATAAACGATAGTCACTGCCAGAAATTTAACGATTATCTGCACCACGTTGCAGAGATCTGCTTCCCTAACCTTCCAACTCATTCTCGAACCTCTTGAAGCTGTAAACTGTGAAAATCTGTGTTGGATTGGATTGGATTAATACGGCAATCCAATAAAATAAAGTTTTTGAAAATCGATTTTGGCTGCAGCCCTAGTAAAACAGCACTTCCCGATTTGTCGATTCATTGCATCATTAAAAATAATAAGATTTTAGAAAAACCTCGTGACTGAGAGGATGACGTACGCTTGCGACGACGACTTGGTGTTACAGGTTCAACGGGTTCTGCTGCTGCTGTCCCTAAAATTTTAAAATGGTGCAACCAGCAAGCACGATTAAATGCATTGAGACTTCTTCCGTGGAGGAATTACTAGCCCGGAGAGAACTCCCAGCGCGATGAGTAAGAAATCTTCAGTAGAAGGAAGAGAAGGGAAGGCAGTATGTTTGTTCTTCAAAGGAACATGTGAAAAAACGAAGGCAGCTCTTCTAAGGATCAATACAATGTAAAGATAGGATCACTCATCCGCAGAAAACTTTGTCAATCTTAATGAGCAGAAATAGTTAGACAAATTTTATTAAGAGACAATTACCTAGAGTTTAGGAATGGCTTCTTCTTGGTGGAAATGCGTTCAGCCATACTGGGAAAATTTGTTCTCATATTATCAGAGTCAGGCAAGAATCCTGTCCCATCACATTCGGTACTTCCAATTGTCGCAACTATAACGCTGTCCCAGGGTGAGTGCTCCATATGGTCAGCTATGAACTATCCCGAAAATCTTTGATACTAAAAAATTCTTAAGCAACCCACTTTATCCTTACGGCGGTAAAGTATACTAAAAATCGGAAACTTTGATCACTCTATATAGATAAGGAAAATCATTTAAAGAATTTGAAGCATATTTATGGGCCAACCTTGTGACTGAGTGGAAGATGCACGCGGATGGCGATGAGGAGATGCTAAAGGCTCATCAGATTCCACTGCTGCTACCTCTGAAAATTCGAAACATCACCCCAAACATTTCTGTCCGCAAAGGTAAAGGAATTAAGAAGCACAGCGAAAGTAAAAAGACTGCAAAAAAAAACAATCCCATTCCAGTATTGTAGACTTCCAATAAATCAGTCGAATGAAAGGACAAGTATAAAGATTACAAGAACAAAGACAGAGGCGAATAGTGAGGATGGGAAGAAGGAGAAAAATGCGAAGCGTACTAAACTTAATCAAAGACCGACGCAACGCAACCACAAGGGTGATACAAATAAAAATAATTGTAAAATGAAATGCGCAAAATACTACTTAACAAAATGCGAGATTAACCATGCTCAGCAAAACAGCCCTCTTCTAACATATGGGTATCTGTTCAGGACATGCAAAGCCCAACACTCCTACATATATATATATATATATATATATATATATAAATATATATATATATATATATGCATATATATACATATCGTTTAATATGACTGAAACATCAGCACAAAAGAAAATACTTCGTGAAGGTGATGATGTACGTGACCCTGAGCGATTACGCCTTGACGGAGAACGTGTTGGTGAGCTGCTCGTTGATAATGCAATGCGATCCTCTAAAAAACAAGCGTTGACTATAAGAAAAACGAGTCGCGGACTTGTTAGATTGCTCTTTTTATTTCATTTACCACGCCAACCGGTACTTTGGATGACCAACAAATCACAAACTATGCGCAATAATGCATTCATATTTTAACCCTATCGAAGATTCACGCGAATCTTCAAAAGATTTGTTTTTCGACGAACATTAGCGACTGGAAAATGCGAATGTAAATGATGTGTTCTTAACACGTATATGCATATTTTCACATTCAAATATCTATTACTTCTTCAGAAGCAAATGAAAGTGAAATGGGAATATGCTTTAACTTACACTTTAATAATGCCTTAAAAACAAATAAATCCGTACATTAAATAACGCAACTGCTCGCAAAAAACCTTCCGCAAAAAGTTCCGCTCTCTTTTAAGCGCAATCGACACAAACTGCATTCAAATTTGTTTCACTCTTAAATATCAAAAATTCCTTTTCAAGTCGACGGAACAACGTGAAACACAATATAAACGATCATTTCTAATGATATATTTTACATTCACCGAAATCTATTACTCTCGATTCACCCACTACCGAGTTAACAACCCCACACAGACAGAGGAAGACGCTTGCAAACATGCGCAAAGACATGACATAGCAATAATAAGCTCCCACGAAAGTAAATTTGCAAAATCGCACAAAAACAAGGATGAAGAAATACCTGCACCAGCATGTGGCTTCTGTGATGGCCGCGTTTTCGATCGACTTGGTGAAGATGGCGCCGAAATTTCAGTGGACTGAGGCCCTAAAATTTGGCTTCTCAATATATATACAACCAAAACAACGCCGTTATATTCTCCAATTGCATAATAGATTGACAGCCATGAGGCACTAAAGGAAACCGTAAAACAATAAAAGAGTCCACCTTTACCCTAACACCAAAAAGTTAAAGCATAAGAACAACATCAAAGTGACCAAAAAACAAGCGAACAAATCATGCGTTTCTATAACGCAATCTTTTGATTCATCAACCTCTCCTCAGTACATAAATAGTAGTGAAAATCAAAACATTTGGAGATATAATTGAACAAACTGCTAAGATCTCGGACAAATTAAGTTGAAGACAGTTAGACGCCTGTATTTTAAGATGGTGAAATAGTTCAGCACAATCCTCTGAAGGTTCTATTTTCCTTTCTCCTTCACATCTCAAGCAACTTCTACTTGCTGACAGTTAGTTAGGCACGGAATCACGACTAAAGGAAGAGGTTACTTGCCAAAAACAATCACCTCTCATCACTTATTTTCAAACAAATTAAGGCAGCTCTATTCTGGCAAATGAAATACCGCATTTCCACAATTTCCACTAAAAAGAACGCTTTTCTAAGGGCTTGGCTCCTTCATATCGGTTCCTCATACCCTCTCCTCCGCTACCAAACAATCATTTCCAGGTGTTATCAAATATTGTTCAGCCCAATGAATCGTTCTCGAGAGCCCTTCAAATTAATGGGTAACTGAACACTTAGAGCTCACAGCTGTGATCTAGCCAACAGAAACATGTTGCAGGTGTGTTCTGGATTAATGCACAGCTGGCATGAAAGAAACGCCTACAAAGATATGACGTGAAAGCATGCGTTAAACCATGCAAGACAAGGAGAGGGTGTAAAGGGAACGAAGCAGGAAGCTGGACGTAGTCATCACCATCACTGCTTAAACCACCATTCCATCAGATTAACTCTGGGAACTATACCTTCCGTTAAGTGCAGACGGCGGTGAGGACCTCTCGATGGAGAAAGAGGCAACGACTGTGGTTGATCATCTGAAAGTATACGCTCAATCATGTTGTGAAGTCTTGAAGAAAACTATCCTTTAGGGGACCGGATTCGGCCACCAACTCTCCTAGATATCCCACATTACTGTTGTAACTGTGATCGCCAATTGTTGTGAACGTAACCGCGACGATGTTGAAGAGGAAAGCCGAGTGTGGAATGTGAATGCATATGGATATAGTAGAAATGGTTTGTTGGGGAGCATAACGGCTCCCAAGACGAATGTAACAGAGAGGGGTGAACGGTGATAAGGCGAATGCCGATAGGGGAACTGACGAGTGAATACTGACAAATGGAGACTAACGAATGAGAAGAGTGACTCTGACGGGGTGAAGCCCGACTTATATAGGCCTTAGATATTGCTTGAGGAGCACAAAAGCTCATAAGTTAGTCAATGGCATTTTGTGAAGAAAAAAGTCGACTATATGAGAAAAAGTGTCACTGCAATGTTAGATCACAAGTAGATATGTTGGGTTGACTCTTCAGCGCCATACCCAACATACTTGGTTTTCTACTCGGTTAACTAAAGTAGGCACCTTTCTTCGTCATACTTGTTCTGAGCGGACCTAACCTAACTTATTTACCTCACAGCAAATCTATCAGTCGCAAATTGTCCTCTTAAAACACGATTCCTTCCGAACTGTCGCAATATCTGGGCTAGAAGGTCCTAAACATTTAGTTGTCATTACTGCAAAGTCTGACATAAAGAATTTACAGATGAACTGCGTCAAAAAACTCAAAGCTAGAATAACAATGCAAATAAGGCAACGACCTGAACCTAATTCACCTCCTATTCCATTAACCCTCAATTTTACACTCCGAAGCCAAAATTCGCTTACCTCCAATTTGTCGTGATGGCCGTCCTCGACGTTCACTACGAGTTAAGGGCTCCTCAGAATCGGTTGCGACATCTGAAAAAAATACCCTGCATATTTACAAGAAGCACCGAAATTATAAGAAAACATGCAAATACGAAGAAAATTATGAAAGGAGTAAATAATCATTTACTTCAGTAGCGGAAATACTGCACAAAAAGCGAGAGTAATTATGAGTAGCTGAGAGTGGATTATAGTAAGATGCTCAACGCCTGATTAACCAAATGATGAAATTAGACTCAAAAATTGGAAAGAAAATAGAATCAAATGCGCTGATCCTCGTATTCAGCTTGAAGCTATTACTGTTGTTACTGCTGGCTCAACTTACGACATTGATCGGCACAACATTTATATGCTATCAGTGAACATCCGATACATCCCTCTTTCATCATTTTTATGTGCATAAACTGTTATAGTATTTAAGAGGAAATCAACGAATACACCATTTTTCTGCTGGAAGTACACCTTTATCACAATTCACTACTACGTAGCCTGACACTGAGATTTTCTGATGCTAGTAAGTTTCATTTTTATCACCTAGCATTTGTTCATCGGCTATATATTACAAAGTGCGTGTTCTTCGATGAGCAAACAGAAATCACACTGTTCTTTCATATGACGCTTCAAAACTTACTTGCACGTGCTGGTGAACGGGTACGAGACGATGATCGTGTGCGCTTGGACACAGCTTCTGACAACAGCATCTCCCCTGAAGCATTACACAGACATATCAAAAGTATTAACACCTGCTTTTATGATCGCTATCTAATGAAGATTAAATTCAAAACATTTTGATAAGCTCCCCAAAACGGATCGGCTGAAATCACGAGCAGTCGTTATGACCGATAAAACTTTTGAAGCTTTGAACTATTCAGCAACTATAAAAAAATAATTGCAGTGGCTGGTACATCTTAAAGGGCATTTTGTTGTGAAAGCCAACACCTACGACATAATCTGATGGCATCAAGAAAACTAGTTTTTAAGTCCGCAAGTGCCATCTACTTTGTTGCAATCAATATTTTCTGTGCAAGAACTTTCCTCTTTAAGAGAGGGCTTAAGCCTCGATTTTTTAATGGCGCAGAAAGTTGGTGAGGTCATAAAACTATAGCGTGAAAAGAATCAACGCGAATTATTGGGATTGAAGTTTGGAATGAAAGAAATATATGGTCATACAACGCAACAACAAAGTATAATTACTTTGCAAATTAAACAACAAAAAATATCCAGAGATATGGAATGTCTCAAGGCATTCTACTTGCGCACATGAAAGACCAATAGGATGGTTATATATATGAATGGGTACCCTGCTTTTAGCAGCACTATGATGACGGCCTATGTCAGCATCGTTGCTGCATGCCACAAGGTTTCTTTTGTTGCTACTCTATGTCAACACCGTAGAAGGCGATACAACACTGTCAGTACTGTTGACGCTAAACATCTGCATTCCAGCCTCGTTATAAACAGAGCCCCACAAACGGAAATTGATATTCGCCTTACAAGCTCGTGAAAAAAAGGAAAGCCCCAGCTGCACTCGGCAAACTGTTCTGGGCCTTAGCATTAAAAAAAAATTGCCCCATTGCACAATTTCCTATTCGTTCCGAAAATAAAAAATACTTACCCGCTGAGGCAGTCGACTCACTGTTGGTAACTTTCTCATTTCCCGCTATTACCTCAATAAGAGTTCTTCGCCCAGCTGCTAAACGGCGTCGTGGGCGATCGACCATCTAAAACATAAATCACTTCATCCAAAAAAAAGTCACGAAAGAAGATATAGATCCTAGGCTTCCTTCATCTATCATTGCACATTGCTCTGAGGCTGTAGAAAAGATTCCAACTTATGCAAAGATGCTAAGCAAAGTTCTTTACTCTGAAATCTTTAGCCACTGATCAACGATCGTACAACAAAAAAGGTGACACACATCATCCCAATTTCAAAAACATTTATACCGATCGAGTGAAGGAATGGTATGGTAATGGAATCTTGTCGATTTCATTGCACAACAAAAATGAACAACAAACTACCAGTGGAGGTATCCGAGTAGGGTGCTCTATATTACTCTAATGGTAGCATTAGTGAAATTTAATATTTGTTTTAAGCAACTTTTAGATAGCAAATTACTACTTATTAATGCACTATGAATGATCATTGAGTCATATAATATAGCAAGAATATTACCGCAGTTGGACGATACGGAACAGATGGCGCTATCGAAGTGCTGAAAAAACTGATATATGACAGGGTAAAATATATAATTTTTGTTACTTAAATACTGTCTCTTTTCATTTTCATCACTCCCCTTATTCTTCTTGGTTCTGGTTTCATCACTTCCCTTATTTATTATTTCTTTTATTCTTGATTTGGTTCTTATTCAACGAATAATAAACGTTGCAGGATGCTATAAGAAAGCAAATCAATTTTATACTACCTCCTGAATTCAATTTAAAAAATTAACGAAAACAGATGAAAAAAGCATAATGAAAATGAGAATAAATTAGAAACATTACGAGATCATGTGCTGAAGTGCGAGGAAACTGAAAATAAACATTACACTGCCCTATAGTGGCGCCTTCCCTGATGATACGAAATGTACGATTGCCTTAGCAACTATCAAATTCTTTCCATGGTTAATATTTATTAAAACTAGGAATGCAAGATTCCAGGTTGTAAGAAATAAGGGCAAAAACAAGCATTACATGCGAGCGTTTTCCGATCGACTTCTTCTGCGCGGTTTTCGCGATGGAGTTAACGGCTCAACCGAAGCACTCCGACCAACCATCTAGAAAGATATGGCTGGGTAACAAATAAGGAAAAAGAAAATGAACTGAGGCATTAAAACGTTATAAATATACAGCGTCACAAAAATACCAAAATGAAGTTAAACCTATCCGATTAGGCTTTTATCTACTTTTAAAACGCTCTGTTACTGTGCAAATTCCTTGCAAACAACATGCATATGTTTAGATTTTCACATGTACACATATCTTGACGTATGTATGCATGTTCGGATGGATATTTACCTTGTTATTTAAACTCGTTAACAACATTAGCAATAAATGGGAAATTAAGTGGCGAGATATGTATCCCAAAACGATCATCCTAGTCTCAGCCTCCCTTCTAATAAATACTTCGTAAAACACCTTGAACAGGTAAACAAATAAATATCCAAAAGGAAAGTTTCGAAGCCTTCTCCAATCAGAACGAACATGACTCTCTATTGAAGAGTTGCAACCGACCTATTGCTTAGTAAATTCGTTAAAATATGCATAACTCCATTGTTTGTAAACATTCTTCAAATTAGTCCACATAAAAAGTAGGGTTGCCCGAATAGAATTGCAGTCATTAATTTCGAGGTTTCCTAACTAAATCAATATCGATACACAAGACAGCGAAAGTGCTCACCTCCAATCGAAAAAGCAAAATACTTATAAGTATGAAAAATAACATACTTTCGCTGCCGATGACGTCGTAATTCCAACGTTCTCTTCAGCTAAAAGCAAAATACTTCAGAATAGAATTGATAAAAAGGAGCATTCGAGAGTGCAAATATAACCGACATATATGCACATCCGAAACTATTAAAATATCATCGCAAAACAGTTACATCGGTGTCGGGAATCAAGAATACCTCAAATAAATAGGATGCTTATTCCACACCCAATCATATAAGCACTAAACGACGCACCACAACTCTTACCAACACAACGTAAAACTTCTCAATTAGCAGCACTACTATAATATTTTTAAATAAACGCATATTAAGCATACAACTCTTATGAAAGATAGTGATGTAACCTACAATTTGGCGGGTGAAAAAAGCAGCAAAAACAAACACTAGTAACATTTATAAAGCCAAATGAATCGAAGTGGTGTCCCCCTTCCACCTTCACTATAGTACCTTTCATTTCTTGATCGCTTATGGGTTCGTCGCATCTTATGTTAAGCTAGAAACTCGGTGCAGCTATGCAGGAATCTTTCCACCGATAGATTCATCAAGAGTTTAATCGGAGGTTTTATAGAGAGGACAGGACGGGTGTAATGTGGTGCTTAGTGGCATTTTATGAACGGCGGTTAATGCCGAATGCCGTACCCGTCCGAACATTGCTTTTCGTGTCACGAGGCTTAGATGGAGGAGAATTAATTGCTCAAAAGGCATATCACAAAATCGTCCATGGTTTGTATCGCAGTGGAGAATGGAATTTACTGCATCAAAAACTACCTCGGAATCGCATATGGAGATATCTGGCAATGCCACCCCTCTTAGCTTAACTAAAACACGATCCACCTTCATCACCCTTGGTAGGATGTGCGCTAGAGGTGAGCATTTCCTCTGTCCATCCAAGTCAATTTGTAGGGACAACATAAAACATGCTGCCGGGTTTCAGAAGCCACTAGCAGTCTACCGGAAAAATAATGTGGGGAAGCAGAGGAAAAGGCGCATTCTTTTAACAAAAGCAATCTACTACGCACTGAAATCAATTAAGGATTCATTCCTTCCAAGAATATAAATATTGCGGCAAAATAAGCAATATGGTATTTAGGCCCCACTTGTTCAGCCTGACCTGAGTCGAAAACAGACTTGTTCTAACTACAATACGCTCCGTTGATGAGAAGTTGTTCTCGAAGTTTTGACTTCACTATTTATAAAAGACCTTCCAGAACCTTCTAGATACAATCTCACTCAGCTGAACTGCCACGAACCACTTATTCCTTCTAAAAAGCGTTAAAAAGCAGCATTCAAGGTAAAGAAATATAAACTTGCCTTCTTGACAAACGGCCGCCGCCTTTTCACCTCTATGGATTGGAAGGCCGGTATATTCCACTAAGAAGTCACTGCGCTTTTTCAACGTTTCATCACCGTGCAAAGAACTAACTGGCCTCTGATAAGAAACGCTTGACAGCGTTGTCTGATCGTCTTTCTCACCAAACGTCCGCTTTTCTTGAAGCTGACCTCCCATTTCAGAAATTTCACCTTCAATGATAGTTTGGTCTCCCGCACTTCCTGCATTCCCGCCGATTCTTTGCTTCTCCACTTCTACAAGCATGCGTTTAATCTCGAGCACTCGCTTCTCCTTTTCATAGATCACATCTGTTTCCATTATTTGCTCAGATAGCTGCCTTTCTCCCACCTTCCACTCTCGCCTATATGCCTCACCATGCTCTTCTGATCCCTCACCTTGGACAACCTCCTGTTTTACACCGTATGCAACATCCATTTCTGTTGTCCATTCTTGCTCTTCAAACGAGTATTCCTTGACAACTTCAGGCTCAACTCTTTGGATGACCTGGTAAGCGAGTGCATGGTAAACCTCCTCGTTTTCATCTTGACCCTCGTTTCGGATGTGATATTCGGGTTGCTCTTTGCAACCAAAGACTGTTTCATATCGCGATTTTGTTTTATCGCCGACTGTTTCATTGTTTGATGAAATAAGTTCCAATGTGTTATCGCGCCGATTGAATTCTTCTACTCTATGATCAGTGGAGGACATCTCTGACCTATTTAGGTTTCCATCTGCACCAGTTCTTAATCCAATCACCTCATCCCCACCCATAAAATCATCATCTGATTGTTCCTCAAATGAACGGCTTTTGATCACAAGCGTTTCATCGTCTATTCTTATCTCTGGCAAAGCTGTTATCGCCTTGCTAAACTGTTCATCATGCGAGGACAACGAAACGCCATCGTTAGAAATTTTCTCCACCTCACTATTTCCAGCAGCCTCCTCCGACTGCCCTTCGCTTTCCCACTCTTGCTCCTCATATACACTGATTATAGCGCTTTGCAGTGAAGCAGCCGGAAGCTGAGAAGGCATACGTGACTCCGCACTGGGCTTTTGCTCATCGAACCTTGGACTGCACGACATAATGTCAACTGCGGCTTCAAGTTCTGCAGGCTCTTCTTGCTCCTCAAAACTCCGTTCTTTTATGACGGCGCATGATGCAGAGGAACGATCACCAAGGGCCTAAAATATTTCATTGAGCATACAGCATCATAGTATTATCGAGTAAGCTTCATCGATCCCTATCCGTATGCCAGCACAAGCAAATGAGGCTGAAGTAGAAAAATAACAGGAAATGAGACCGACTCATCAAATAGAGTAAAACCCCATTAAAAGAAGACATTTTTTCATTATACGTTTTCCTCCTTTTGTTTGTAAGTTGAAGTTATAATGAATTTTGCATACGAGACGCTGAACAAGTTGATAAATAAATAGGTGAATAAACAAACTAAACAAATAAATGTTAGGTGACAATAAGCTCATCTACTTCGAGACATTCACCTTGTGGACATTTCGAAAATATAAGCGAGGCTCAATAAGATGATAGAACGGTCAAAAACCTGTAACGCATCTTTGCCAGATAATTCGAATACTTTTATAAGCAACAATTCATGTATAGAATTAGTTAATACACCTATACGCGCATCACAAACACTCTAGACAAAGAGGCGAAAACTATAGGTGCTCGATGAGCCTTTTATTAGAAGTTTAAAGTTTACTTTTTCGAGCACAATCAATCTACGCATGGTGCACTGAAATGAATAATGTTTTTACATGGAGACCACCTAGCGAGAAATTTCATGTGTCATGAGAAAAAATGCAGCCAGCCAACAAACCACAGTGTTTCATAACGAATTAAGCAAAAATTACGAAGTATATAAAGAGGAAAGAAACCTTTTCACTTAGTGCATTTACTGATCCCTTATCCCCTCGATCCGGGATGCACTTCACAGAAGAGGCTCCGAGTGATCCGTACATCCTGCAATTTAACACGCAATTCGAGACGTATTACTCATTTCTTTCCACAACGTAACAGTAAAAAGCTTCAAGATGCGTTAAATAACAATCAATCGTTCTAAACACTACAGCCACACAACGCATACATAGAAAAGCATGCTGGTTCACAACAATTTTATCATTCTTGTTGGAGGTTCCATCGTTCACATCAAAATCGCCCTCAGGCTAAAAGAGAATCTGCATTACAAATTCTGTGAGATGCTGCAGTATAGTCATAACTTCTAAAGGCAAATGCGACAGCAAGGAAACTTCAATATGAAATGTGTGAATTACATCGAGAAATGAAAATAAATTCACGTTTGGTATTGCTCTAATACATTGCAATGTGCGTTCTTCTCAGGGATTGTTTCTCGCTCTTCCGTCTCCAATACGGTAACACTTTCATCTTCATCTCCCGATTCGTAGTTGAAATTTGGCTGAATAAATGGGTTGTTAGCAGAAATTGGCAAGTTAATTAACATGGTTAAAAATTATAGTTTAGAATTCAAGTGAATAAAACACCCCCATATCTCCCAACATTTCTCGAAACGAGCCGCTCACCTAGTATTACTCTCTCATAGCCGTCATCTTACTGCCACTTGTTTTGGTGGCATACTTCCTTCTGTACATTTCGACAGGCAACTTATAGAGCTAAAGCGAATAGTTGCATTGTTTAGAAATGACGAGGATATGGATGAAAACAATCATCGATACCTCTTGATGCTCATCCCTATAGTTTAAATTGAGAAATAATTAATAGCATCGCATCATCATCAATACTTAACATTAAAAGCAATGAACAACAAAATCGAAGATATACAATAAAAAAGAACCTGTGCAATTGGTTGTTTATTACTGAAACCGTTCATGCCACCATTTTCAGATGTCGTCGAGCTTGAACTTCTATAAAAAATTTGTTAAAAATTAACAACTGAAGATATCTACACAAAAACAAGTAGTTCTCTTACTGCTAAACGGCTGGAATGATTGCTTATATGACAATACATATCTTATTAAGAAGAGTTGCTTTCGAATAGCAATCGGACTATTAAATACTATGGTTCGCCAAACAACAGGCTTAAGAAATAATCTGAATAATGTACCACACTTGAAGGCCGATAAGTGAGAGAAATTTTGCAAAGTTACGTAGACGGGATGCAAAAATAGCCAATAGGCTCAATATTATCGAGTTTCATAAAAACAATGGGACTAATCGAAGGAATAGGAAACAACTTTAATTCTGATAACCCAGGTTATAATTATAAAATAAATAATATGAAAATGACACCAGAGCGATCTCTAGATTGAAGAAACAGAGTCGAACTTACGTATCAACGTGTCCTGCAGGAAGATGAAAACGGAGACGACGTGGTTCACTTCCTGCAATAACCGATTTAACTTAATTGAACGATATCAAGAGGCAAAACAAATATACTGATGCATTCAATCTCTGTGACTGTTAAAACAAAGAAAGGATTAACCTTTCTTTATAGCAATCTATAACATGGGAGATCACCATGCACCTCATGAGTTTAAAGTGGCATTATCGCTCGACTTTTAAAATACAGTTAATTAGAAAATTTAAACACGCCAAAGATTATAATAGGCATAACAATAAATTGAACGATGAATTACTCCAATTAAGTATTCGAAGAGCAGTAAAAATTTGGAAGAAAAAACCTTGGTCATCTTCACCGAGAAGCAATTCCTTCCGCTTATTTGATTTCAGGATCGACGTAGGTGGAGCAGCTGGTAGCGAAATGGGTGTGACTGGAGATTCGGCAAATACTGCTGTGCCAAGCAATATGTGACGACGAGATGGTGGCGTTTGCAGCAATCGTCGAACACTTTCTAGCTCAGTTTCCGGCAATACCCTCAAACAGGTCTCTTAAAATGCACAAACGATGCATTAACGATTTAATCCATCCGCAAAATAAACATTACGATCTAAAGAAAGGATTAATAACGAAAGTAACATTACTCCATCAGCACTGATGTGATTTACAATAAGTTATGAATTTAAAGTACGACTAATGCGCTGAGTGTGCAGATTGTATGTGCTGATAAGGTAAGGAGACGAAATGCAACGTGAGCAGAAAATGGGTTTTCTCAAGGATGTGCAAAATACCTCTCTAGGGTATTAGGACGAATATATTTGAAAATGAGAATAGAATTGCATTATTCAACATCAATACTCCAAAAGAAATATTGCAGCGATAAAAGCAGACTCTTAAAAAAACATTTTCCATTCTAGTGATAACCTGACTCTGAACGACTGATCATTCGCATTAGTTCAGTTGGCTTTCTCCTTTGAATGCTGCACGAACTACGGTGCAAAATTATCGAACACCCTCACACCTATAACAAATTCTGCAGTAGCCGGCTATGGAAATAACCGACTGCACCTTGAAACGTATTACACAACAACGTAACCCCATTCGCCAATTAAGAATTTTTCGGTTGATGTACATCCCCATTGTATCACCACTCTATCGTTCTGGCAACGATGAACCTTCTGCTAAACATATGAATCAATTTGTGCAATATAAATTCTACTCATAACACACACGCCACACATTTGCAATGATTTCAGATTACAACGTTCTGACAGCCGCTTACTTCTCCAGTTTCGCGGCACGGTCATCCAGAACCGGGCTCTTATCCAATGTTTCCTTGGGCGATCTTGCTCCTTCAGGATTACTTACGCGGCTTCTGGTGGTTTCAGGTGCCAGACTATCCAACAATGGCTCCATTGCCGAATGTCGTTTGCGAGATCGAAGAGTGCTGAAAGAGAATCGTTACTCATTAGCACATGCGAATGTAACAAATTAAGGCAGAAGGGATGAACTTCTTATCAGTGAGAGGTGTTGTTTGAAGAAGAGAATTAATAAATCAATGAGATCTAAAAATAGGATAGCTTGCCAGACAAAATCCCAATGTCTCCTTGAATAAGTGTACTGCAGTAATCTTATTGCTACTTCATTTTCTATAGAAAAGTTGAATTCTGGACAATATAGAGGGCATTAATCATACCCCCACCTGTGCTGCATTAGTCAATAAGTATGATTTGTTCCGACATGGGTACAACTCGTGAAATTTTCTATCATTGGAAAAACAACACTTCAAGTACCATCTAAATTCATTTTGTAAAGACGGGGATAAAAACGGCATAAGAGCCGATGCTTATTGTATTTTATTAATAATCAGTTCTAATTCCAATTTCCAAAGTTCGCACTTGAGAATAGAGTAACATTCATTTCTTACAATGCAGTGTAAGTTACCTTTTAGAATCAACAAGTGTGGAGTGAAGCGATCTCCTGCGCCCTTTTTCAACCATCAGTGAACTTTCCTGTAACGGCGACTCTGCAAGAAATTCAGTGAGAATAAATCAACGAAATATATTTTTACCTTCTTCAACCTAAACAATTTTCTACTTAGTTCAGAAAACAGGTTTTATCTAATCAGAAAAGCGATTGTGCGCTTAAGAGTCTTCTTCCCCCTCTCCGAGCATTTTTGCATTCGTTTTATCAGTCGCATTTATTCCATTAAATTCATTTTTCTCTGGATATCGCGTTGTTTATCATCATTTTCAATGCTTTGGTCTGTATCTTTAACTACCTTCACACATTACAGTATGAATACCCGGCTTCGAGAGCAACCACTTATTGCGGGCAGTGAAAATAAACATACTTTCTCTGACTTATATGTATACTATGTTAAGCCAGCCAAGCCTCCCAATGCTGAAGATAATTATTTTCTTTCCACTACGTTTAACGTCGACACTCAAACTGCCACCAAAAAACAGGGAACAAAGCATTCTTTTCAAAAACAACAAACCATTTTTACTCGATTGCTCCATAACAGCTCGATGAAAATCAACTGGAGGATGCTGCGGTAGAAGACTCAACACCTTGTTCGTCCAACGATCGCAATCTGCTTTCCACTGTACATCCCTTGGCTGTCCATCATGCTGAATGGTACAACTTATCAATAATTCTATCACATACAAACAAAATTAACATAATTAAAAATGTGGATTATAACATGGGCAAGATAATCAATGAGAATCTACTTGAAAATTTCTTTTTAAAATCCCAAGAAAAGAACAAGTTTTGAAGCCAAAACATCTACTTAGATGAATAAAACCATTTAAAATGATAAACTCTAAAGAAAAGAAACGGCGCATAGAGTCTGATTACCGACTGAATTACTGCAGTGTGCAAGGCTAAATCACTATCTTTTCACATCCGCTGCAATAATAAACATTCAAGTAGCTAGCCCAACAAAGTTGAATCTAAACAGCAAAGTTCTCGACATGTTTTATTCTACTAAAAAAGTGTCCATCGTAAAATAATAAGGTGACTGCTTTCACAAGTACACAATAACATCAGAAATCGCCCAAAAAGTCCACTCGACGATCGACTAAACGAATGAAGAAAAGAACTAACAGGCGTCAGAAAATCGAAATATTTTCGCTTCATACAAAACGTATTCCACAGCGTGACACCATCCTTCTTCGGCAACAGACGCCCTGAAAAGTGGCCAAAAAAACCAATTATGGGTGAAGAATAAGAGCAACGAATAATCAGAAATGCAATATCATTCTTCTAGCTCGAAAGAAAAGACGAGACGACCTACCACTCTTTATGCTGAAACCAGTGCCCTCAAATATTAGCAATACAGGTGTCAGAAGAGGGATCAAACATTTGTATTCGGCCATTATTTTCATAAATAAATGAACAATCAATCCATGTAAAAAAACTAAAATATAAATAAGTCCATTCAAAATTAAAGAAAGGTAGGCAACACGATCAGTCGAGTCAGTAAACCTAGCAACCAAACAAACCACAGGTCGTATATATGTGAAATAAGCAAATAATCGACCTTTCAGCATACAGACATATGCACAAAGGCGGCTATGATTTCATATACAATCAGCCTTCACGCATTCGACTGAGCGAGCTTACTTTTCCAACTTGTAACTAACTGCAGAAATTAAATGATTCCCTTTGAGTTTAACAATGTTAGTATGTGAAGAGGTTCCCCACTGATTCGACAAAGAAATAATTGTTCATTTATATGGCAGCTAACTTACATTCAACACTGATAAAAGTATGGATAGCTTAACGTCCGATAAGAATTTTAATGAAGATTTCTTCAACGGCAGCCGCATTCCACTCTACCTATCGCAGAATTCATGTTAAGCGAGGCATTCTAACGGTTCAAACGGTGACCACAATTGAACGAATCTTCTTGTCAACCAAAGAAACAAAAACCTTTAAAAAACAAACAAACCTCGAATAAAATCGATCTGTTCATTGTCCAAAAGAGGATAATCGATGAGTGATTTCAGATCAGAAGGAGGACCTTCATTTTTTCTAATATCCTCAATGTATTTGTCACCATTCCTCTGTTCTCCTACCTACAATAAGAGAAGCTATGGTACCAAATTAGAGACACGATTATAAACGAGACAGCAGACGAGTATTCATTAGAACACTTTCAAAAAATCAAGTTCAAACCTAAAATGGGAAAAAAGTTCAACCTCAATATTTCATTAACGAAGCAATGATGAAATTGTGCACCTCTCATAATAGGCAACGTCTGACCACCCTTAAACTCACAAACATCTGCACATCACATAAGTGTGGAAAAAATTCCCATTGATAACTAGATATAAAAGTTTAAGAACACAAGGATAGCAAATTTCAATTCTAGAGTGGTTATATCTTCATAACCTTCAAGCAAAAATTACAACCCCGGTTTATAGCACTTTGCTTAACCCTTATAGATCAGCGGTCGGTCAGCAAAGCATCACCGACTGATAAAAAAAACATGCATGGATACTTGGGAAGAAACATCATTAAGAGGGTATTAAATCTCAAAACATTTGAAAACGTTGAAAACCGTCAAAGACAGAAACCTGTAGACCATGGTCGCTCATCCATTTTTCAACGATTTGATTCCCCAAAGCAGTGTCACATCGAATAAACGAATGTTTGAAAGAATCGAATATTTTCAACACCTGGAAGCAAACATCCCTCAGTAAATCAACAGTCAGAAGGCATGAAATGAAATATTCGTGAGATTAGCAACTGCTTGGCGTCGAAGACCTACCAGCGCTGCAGTAGAAACTCGTTTCCTACACTTCGGCTACAACTCCGAAGGCATCCACATGGGATACCACATCAAGAAACTCACCATGATCACAACACTCATTTGATCACAATAGATCACTCGTTGACGTAGATCACTCGTAAACAGGAACCTTCATCCCTTCCCACCACAACATTTTCAAGACCTCTTCCCATCTTCAAAAACACACCTCGGGGCCAACTCCGCCTTTGTAACGCAACGTTGCTGATTATATCAAAAACAAAAGTAGATATGCTTCAAAGCTGTAGTTTCATGACATGATTCGTTCATATAATACATATATGTAAACGATAAAAACATATTTGCAAATGTATGTTTACATGTATGCACACAACAGAGTCAATGGCATAGTGAATGTGCTCAAAATTGCACCATCCCAATAGCAAACAAAGACTATTCATTGCATTTAGCGAAAATCAATACGAAACATGTGCTCAAGGCAGAATCGACAGAAATGAAACTGGATGCAAATACGCATAACGAGGAAGCTTACATTATTTGAGATGTGATCGTAATCAAGTAAAAAGTATCCGATGAGTTTGATCTTCGCAGCATCCGTTATTTGCAATACCAACATCGGTGCCAATAATGTCTGCAAATTACCTACTTTTAATTGCACAATTGCAAACCTCTTTCTGTGTAACACAATGAACACGCCCAAAAGAATAAAACATCAGCGGTTTAGTATCCGACCCTATGCAACACATAATAAACACTCGAAATGACCACCGAAATAAGAACAACGCCGAACATCACCATCAGCCGAAATAAGACCACCTTTCTGCTTCTCATAACAACCGTATTTCCGTGTTCCGCGACCCATTTGAAACCCTATTAAAGGAAGGCGTTTCTAACGTAAACCTTCATAACTTTTGATTCATTTCACATCTGAAAATAGCTTCACGCCCTTAGAAACTTTTATTTGCACCAAGTTCGATTTGTAACCTCAAATTTTAATTCCAAACCGAGTTGTAACCTCAACCTTTCGAAGATGAGCTCATCCTGAAGTCAACTGCGATTTGCCACTTCCGTTCCAATTTACAGGCAACGAGAGGGATGGGGTCAGAACTTATCCCTGTTACATCTGTTTCCGAGTTCACAATTCACTCTCATCCACAAGGAAATGTAATCCTGCGCACCATACAAAAACAGTAGTAACAAAAGAGAGACTAACAAGAATAGACCTTGGTGGATACCAAGTTCGACCCGGTTCCGTCATCCAGAAACTCTCGTCGGCACTTGCCGAACGCATCTCTTCCAAAAGAGTCGTTATCCACAAAGTTTCTCTGCAAATTCATCAACTTTTCGCCATGCAGCCTCTTCCTCTATGCATGAATGAAAGGATGGTTGAATAACGTCTATGGCAACCCCAATCTCGATTCCTTAGTTTACAAAGATGAAAAAGAGTAAGAAAAAATGGATGGGAATCATATTTATGAAAACAAGTCTGCAGCATGCCTAGATCGGAAACATCATCCACATAGAATAAACATTCGAAGAAAGAAAGGGGCAAAAGACCACAATGGAAAATCATCGTTTCTCTTTCCAAATTTGCATCCCCTTCGAATGTTTATCGAAACAAGCATTGCCAACCGTTTTTGTGCGGCAGTAGATGAGCAGTGTTCGTGTTTCTCTTGAAGCTGATCCCTGATTTTACGGAATCCATTCGCCTCAGGCAGTATCCGTTTCTTCCGAAAGAATATTACGAGTTTCGTGTATAGTGCTAAATTCAACGATGCCCGATGATGGCATTCCAATTCAGCTCTTTCTGCGTTGTTTCCTTAAAAATACTTAAATAACTGAAATGAACGAAGGCGGGGAAAGTGAGCAGATGTGCGAGCTTATATTCTTTTGTGTCCTTCTAATGGAAAAAATCAGAACAAATGGCGAATAATCACCACCATATTAAGCATTGCGGTGTGCTAAATTAAACTACCAATTTGTCCACCGAATCGCAGAATATAAAAATGTTTTTTGAAAGTAGCCAGACTGAATAAAACGCGCTTTATATCTTCTAAACAGCCATCAAAACTCCGTGGTGATGACCACATACACGATTTGATAGCTAAAACGTCCACTATGACAACTAAAGGCAAACAAAATGAAAGACGCGAATATACAAACCGGCAAATGACAGAATATATTAAAGCATACTTAATCATAAGACAAAAAATCAGCTACTCCTCTCACATATCGGTTCGTTCATGATTTTCCCACCCACCGAGAATGGCGCGGCATGCCAACTAAAGAATCATTCCTTACTCAAAACTTCAAAACAGAGGAACAAATCGAAAGCTATTTCAGGAATTAAATTTTGCCCATGCTCTATATGTACGAAGGGCTGAATGGCCTGAAGTACATTTCGCTGTGACCAGTCGGCAAGTATTTAATAGAGTAAACCAAATTAAGTGTTTCCTATAGAGTGACCAAATGAATCAAAAATCACCCTCCTACAGCTGCATATGCAGTGGTTCAAAGATGCAGTTAGTATGTCCAAGACAGCTGTTTTGCAGCAGTTTGCTTTTACATACGTTATAAATGATCAAGGGTCATATTCTCCCATCACCATAAGATATATTTTAATACCATTTAGGTAATAAAGCAGACTTACCGGCAGCACTTCTAGCAGCAAGAGCTGCAAATAGTGTAGCACAGATAGAGAGAAGTGACTTGCTACTGCTCATCCACATGATCGCCGGATTTGATATGTCATCCCCCAGACTTCCAAAGAGTGGTGTTGCTAAAACTGGCTCATTTAGCTGGTTTGTTTGGATAGTCACATATCGGCGAATTACATTACATCCAGCCAATTTAACCTTAACTGCACAGTTTCATACAAATAGGCAGCATAAAAGAAGGAATCTGATACCATCACTGTGTTATTCCAACATCCTAGGAACGCTATTCCGACGGAAAAGCGCATTAAGAACGCTGGTGCTGCAGATGTTCAGCCCTCACGAATATCGAGATCACTGACGACATCAATGACTGCCGATGTAGAATCCGCGGAAAGTGGATCGTGAAATAACTACTTTTGCCTCATTAGCTACTAAACTGATATGATAACGACAAAACAACATGGTAACGAATTTTATTCTATATGTCCCAATTTGAAGTTACTAACTGATAGGACGAATAGCGTCGAGGTTGACTTCTTTTTCTGCGCAAGCGGAATTATTTCTAATGAAAAGGAGTTACCTCAGCTCCAAGGATCATAGTTTATCATAACCCACCATTTACCATGTCTTTAGGTTTCTATGAGGCTATCAGAAAAATCACTGCTGACAGACAGATAGGTATGTGCAAATATGACAAATTGAGGCCATAAAAGCCAGCTCCTTTCTAATTAGCACAAATTAAAGTCATTTAAGATTATCGAAAATTATGACTCAGTTTTATCTATAAGGCAAGTTGGGGAATGATATGAGTTTTTAATAAACAGATAAAATCAGCTCAACCCGTTTCTCAAATCTCAGAAATGAGACCAACCGGTTATTTACTACATCATAAAGAATGATGGCAACTAACTAAGCAGAATCAAGCAGCAATGACACTCACAAAATTCATCGAAGCGTGATTTCGCGTATTCCACTTCATCCCAGAGTTGCTTCGCTAATCTCGTCCTCGCCATTGCATTTGATGTCTCTGCCACCCATTTCTTCAATGCTCTTCCTCGACAGTGGTTTATTAATGCAGATACCACCAACGACGCGTCCACATTCTAAGCATTTCAAATTATTTAAGCTCTTCCAGAATGATATGAGTTTTTAATAAACAGATAAAATCAGCTCAACCCGTTTCTCAAATCTCAGAAATGAGACCAACCGGTTATTTACTACATCATAAAGAATGATGGCAACTAACTAAGCAGAATCAAGCAGCAATGACACTCACAAAATTCATCGAAGCGTGATTTCGCGTATTCCACTTCATCCCAGAGTTGCTTCGCTAATCTCGTCCTCGCCATTGCATTTGATGTCTCTGCCACCCATTTCTTCAATGCTCTTCCTCGACAGTGGTTTATTAATGCAGATACCACCAACGACGCGTCCACATTCTAAGCATTTCAAATTATTTAAGCTCTTCCTTAAATTCAAGACAGCTTAATAAACATAATTATGAAATGCGATGAAACTTTTGTGTGAATCGAAGAAAGATTTGCGATATCAGCCTCTTCTTCCAACCTTCTTCCCCTTCTCACGTTGCAATCCCTACCCCTCGAGATGGAAGGTATGGCAAAGTTTGCTGTAAGCAACAACTGGAAACGATACTAACTTTGCGGTGATACTAAATATCGCCCCCGCTTCCTCTGGGTCATCAGATACCTGCATGTCCCAAGTCTCCTCAGACGATTATACGGATAAAACGCAAAGTGAAGCGTCAGACAAATGACTCGAGTAGAAAAACCATGTGCAACACAGTAGATGAAAACAAAGCTGACGCCAAGATGTAAACAGACCCTTCTAAAATATTCCAACGAAATAATTTTATGCTACCTCGGATCTGGATGCGATCGTTGAGTTGCTACTCGCGAGACCCACAGCTGTGACCCACTCAGATGCCGTACTCCTCTTTCCATTCATAACTCTGTCGATATTTGACTCTGCGAAATTCAACGCCTGTAATCCACAAAGTGTTCTAAATGAGGAGGCCTCAATTCAAAGGCTGCTTACCACAGGTAAACACCGGACTATATAATTAGATAAAACAGGTCTTCAGCCAGCATGTTATTACGAAAAATGGTTAGATATAGAAATACTTCCCTCTTCGAAACAACTCTGCGTGAACAACCAAGGCTTATTTCTAAAACTTTACGAGTGTGTAGGAATGTCACCCCTTGTAGCAAAATATGGAATACCAGTTGATGACAAAAATCGAACTGGTAAAAATGGTTCTTTAGAAGCTTCTTGTTTTCAGTGAGGGTCTAAACGAACGCACGGAGGCTCCCTTATTGGATCCTCTCTGCTATAAATTAGAGATTCAATTATTTTATAATATTTCAAAATGAAACATCGGAATCAAAACAAAAATGATCTATTTAATTCAACAACTCTACCACAAAAACAAAAAGATGAAAATAAAAAAATAAAAAAAACAATACAAATAGTGAAAGCAAAATAAAGCCACAAAAGGAAACATTGCAAACATAAAGAAAAAGTAGGCATCGTTGTGCAGTTTCCTCCAGCTGAAGCCTCATAACTTGCACCTCATGAGCTGCTGAATGTTAAACGATGAACGTGCTAGAAATATGCAGCCCCTGGGACAAGCGAGAAAGGTGTTCGTTGAAGATACACGCATGCCATGTTTCATTAAGATAACATACCTCCTCCTGAATCGAGTGAATGCTGATTCCAAATGTATGGGTAGCAGTGATCACGTTCAGCGTTACTGACAGCGACGACGGATAGAAGAGAACGTCGTTCGCATCATTCAATGCGCTCTCGAAACGAGATACGGAACGTGCGTTTGCAATGATATCCTAAACGAGTAATGCCTCATTGCACAGTATCAAAAACCACCAAATAAGTTTGATTCTCACATGGCTCTGATACATATAATATTCTGGATTCACATATAATATTCTGGATCCGACATGCAGTTTCTTATTTGAAAATTTCGATCTCGTTGCCAAACGGAAACAATTGAATCAATGATACCTTTAATACTACAAATAATATAACATTTACTTACCAAAGGAAGTCCTAATTGCAACTGTTTAGAATTGATAAGTGTAAAGCGAGAAATGAAAGCGCTTTGATGTGCTATCGTGTTGTCGAATAATACTTTCGGCACGAGGCGTTTATAATAGAATGCGTTGAGATCGAATAAGGCTCCCTGAAAACGAAATTCCTTCACTTCACGGTCAATCCTATATGTATCAAACGTTAAGATCTAAATCGGTATACAGCTGCACTGCAACTCTATTTCAATGATAAGGACAGCATCGTAGAAACTACCACAGTGGAGAAATATGTTTAATAATGGTGGTAATGTTGATATCGAATAGTGAGACAAACAAAAGTTCAATATTGTTTTCAATGGCAAAAAGAATTTTCAACGGGAACATCTCGATTGCGAAGTGAATCAGTGAAAAAGCAATTATTTAAAAAATGGTAATTCGAAAAAAGACATTGGAATCGGTTGGCTGAGAAATTATTTTTCCGTTTCCAGTGAGTTGATACCTCAAACGATCGTTTAATTGCCATCATTGCGTTCAACAAAAAATGTAAACAAAAACAAACCTCAGCACAAGCAATTGCATCGTTTATCCATGTCATAATAAGCAAAGAAGAATCAACACCATTGCCATTACGGTTGCATCCCTCTCCTATTGGTGATCTGCTATAATTGACATCATTCAATGAGTATTTAGAAATTACCTGTTCCAATATTTTTGAATAATTTTAAAAAGAAAAGAGGCATTCATACTATAGGATATAAGAGCAGCATAGTTGACACCCATAAAGTTACTACAAAGCAGACTCCAATGAAATAATCGCCTTAAAATAACTACGCCCCCTCGGAAGCAATGCGACGTTAGAAAATCACCGAATGCAAAACGCTTTTCAGAGTGCACCATTCAAATCAGTCGAAAACAAACATATTTCCATAATAAAAACCACAAGCCAAACAATTATTCAAAAATATGACAGACTTCAACGATATTAAATTCATTCCAGGGCAGTTGCAGAAGTTCACAGCAAAATGAACAAAAAACTCCGACCCGCCTCTTCCCCCTTCTTA
Organism: Baylisascaris schroederi; assembly: GCA_006503575.1. Taxonomy (NCBI): domain Eukaryota; kingdom Metazoa; phylum Nematoda; class Chromadorea; order Rhabditida; family Ascarididae; genus Baylisascaris; species Baylisascaris schroederi. Next base: position 864,033 of record QEWY01003319.1, read on the forward strand.
TATTTCGTCAACATATTCCTGGAATAACAAACTCCAGAGTTCTTCAACTTCAACGAAGTACTCACACTTCGAAAAGGTTTCCGTTGCTACTTGATCGCTCAAACGATTCCTTTTGACATATCGTTCGAAACGACACCCAGCGACAGCATCCTTCAGGCGACCACTGGAAATCATTATTAGTCATGCACGGCAATAATATTCTCCATAAATTAACGCGATATTTAGAATATTCATCCGCCCTAATCCCCCATCTCCAATTCCCTCTACCGCCATGAGTGGAACCGCTTCTATGCGCGAATGGTGGCGTAAAAAAAGGATCCCTCGGAAGATGACCTGCTAGATGTGAAACTCTGGTTTTTTCATCTATCAAACTCAATACGCCGAACTGCCATGACCA
>QEWY01003379.1:0-59959 GCA_006503575.1 Baylisascaris schroederi
GGAGCGAAGGAGAAGGACAGAGAGGAAATGGAGAGGAGTCGCAGAATTTTCCTAATTAGTGGACTTATCAGCACCACCAGACTCGTCCAAATATTTGCACGCATTTTGCTGCCAACCGGGTGGCAAAATACGTTAAAAACCTTACCTTTGATAAAACCATCTTTTGTAAGCGATTTATTTAAATAATCTCCTCGACTAAGAAGGGAATTCATTATTGTCATGTTTTATCACTTACTAGGAAATTATGAAATAGTTTTGCATAAACGCAGGAAGTAGGCGAGTGATTGTCGTGCTAGACCATCCAATGCTTTCCCACTTACTGTGCAGGAAATATTTTCGTTGGCTGAAAATTAAGAGTGTAAATCGTTTCAGCCTCGCAGTTACAATTTTTTATTTGCTGTGAACATGCGCTAACAGGATTCCAATGAATGAAACGGTCTTCCAAATGCGAAAACGGAAAAGAAAAATTCTTCAAAATGCGGAAAAAAATGGTAATTTCAAGGGAAATAATTTGAGCATGAATGGTCTTTCTACGGTCATAAGTTCAAATTTCTGATTAAATTGAAAGTGCAAACAAAGTGCAGAAAGTGTCTCTCTTCACTCAATGAAACAGAAATGCACGTGAAAGTGACATCGATAACGGCGACTGTATTTCAAAATTGGCACATTTCCAATTTCATTTGTTCACTGAGTTCGGTTAAAAATCCACAAATATGCATTACTTTTGAATAGAGACAAGCAATTAGAATATAGCTATTATGAGCTAAGGCAGAAGCAAAGGTATATGTGCTTAGGAAACTAGGGGGTACAAGTTCAACCACACTATGAATAATCTTGAAGTTATCATTCTCAACTCGCTTCAGCTCAAATACAGATACTGTAAGATGGAAGGGAACCGGAGAGGACGGATTGGTGGGAGGTGGTAGGAGGGAGGGGCGAAAGCGATGGATGCAAACTACAAATATTGGGCGAGTGCAAATTTCATACCGTTTTATCATGTCTGGCTGTTGCTTCAACATTATATATTAGTTAGTAACTTATAATACCACAAAACAGCCATTAACATTTTCGTCTCTCACTACATTTAGCGATCTTCTTCTCATATTATTTTTATAACGAATTTCTGAAATAGAAATTTTCGAAAGGAATCAAAACGACATGACTTTTGCGCCATTTCAACAAGCTTTAAGCGGCGATATACTCCTTTTTTTTCTATGTTACTTCATTCGCTTTCACAAATATCATCAAGAAGTATTCATTTACCAAACTGATGATTAAAGATGTTCAATTCGCATCTCGAAAAAGAACGTCGCTGCTATTTGGTTGTCGGCGGTAAAATACCCTCAAAAGGAGTTTATGTGTACGTAATTAGTCGTTAACGACTCTAAACTTTTGCAAAAAAAAAAAATAATTTCCATTATTCGTTTAGAAATTTTATGTTCAGAAATCGGTGAGCGGAAAAAAACCGTTACGGCAAAACGACATTATTCGAAATTTTGTGGATTCTTTTCCTAATTGTTGGCCAATAAAAATTTCTTTTTTAATTTTACAATCTACGAATGGTCTTTCAATTTACTATAGAATATAAATGGCAACAAAATTCCTCTATGGTGGTGAATATTTTTATGGCCTAAAAAATACGTTTCCGCTGCAAAATAAGTGATTTTGAATTAGAAAAATTGCAAAAATTTTCCTAAAGTTTCAACCTTAGACGAATTTATAATGAAAAATGAGTGAATTTTGCTTAAATGGATTTTAAGAGGAATTTTCACTTCAATGCTTGCATCATCAATTTCTTCATAGCGCTACCTCATAAACTCCACAATAAATAATGAAAAAAAGCATTAAATCAAAAACTTCAGAGAAATTAATAAACGCATATATGGAGCAACAAAGACGTCAGCGAAACAGTACTAATCATTATTGATGACCAACTTTTAAAACCTGAATATTACTCAAAAGTCATTTTAAGAAAAACAAAAAATTGGTGGTCATCAAAACCAGGTCATTAATAAATGCATCCGAAGAGGGGAGGGGAATGGGAAGATGGCGAGGGAAGGGGGAGAGGGAGAGGAGGAGGAGGAGGAGGAGGAGGAGGAGGAGGTGAGATCATGAGCTCATCCCACTTTTCAGCCCAAAGTTAGAGGTAACTAGGTCATTAATGATTAGAATTGTTGCTCCATGCGTTTATCGAATCGCTTGGTCACAAATGAATCGCTCCCCGCGTTGCATGTTCTGGTTGTATTTTGCAGCCAACATAGAGGTGTGATAGTGAAAGTGAGTGCGTGACCATTTTCACCTATGCAAATGATCAATAACTGTCAATGAACGAATATGAGTTGTGTTTATGCATGCATATAGAAGATAAACACCACTTCTGTACGGTATTCATTCCAGGTCATCGCAAAACAATGTCCACATTCGTTTCCCGACCGCCTCCAATTCAGGCTCTCGCTTTCCTTAAGAAAGTAGTTTCAGGGAGATGAACAGTAAACATTCAGGCAACGACATTCACCTAGCACTTATATCAATTTATTCCAAAAATCTGTCTTTTTTTTGCTGGAATCGAATCGGGAAGCAATCGGGATCGAGAAATTGTTGGAATTGGTGAACATCTCTATACCTGACCTTTGTCAAGAAAAATTTGAAACATTACTCTTTTCTGGATGTCTCCAACTTCGCATACTTAGAAAGTAGTGCTAATTCCATAAATCGCTCCATTTGGTAAATTCAACTCACGTATCACTAAAACTAGAATAAGTTATGACGCAAGCAATTTATTCATCCTTTAACACATATATTCACGTTGATTTCTCACATAAGACAGCAGTGATAATTATCTAAAAGAGCTTAAAAAGCTTCTGCACTTCGCAACGGGCGGGAATTTTACTTTTCATTGCCAGAATTAGTAAGAGAAGTGGGAGAAGTATGCCAGAAAAGCTATCACGATATGTATCTTTACAACTTTACACCCACTTATATCACCAAATAGTTTCATAAATTACAAAAAATAAAAAATAAAAGTTAAGCAGAAAAATGTCACCATAATTTATGTAAATCATCAATCCCTAAAAATTTTCTATAAAAGATACGATTTTCTCTGATTGGATCGATGCGAAATGTATCAAACTTTAAATATCTTCGAATGGCTACAAATTCATTCGATATTAGTGGATCTTATTGGTGGGTATTGGTGGATCTTATTGAAATCAAGTAAATCAGCTCATACTATATTACATTTACTAAACTATATAAGCCTATTTTCACTCGCTTCCTAGTTAAAACTACTCAGAAGATAGATCACCGACATCGCATACATATATGACGCCATCATAATACAACTTGCAATTAAAAATTTGCAAACGGGCAAAAACTTTTTATGAAGTACATAGACGAGTAGCGGAAAACGTCAAATTACGAAATCATCGCTGTTCATATTTTCTTCTTTATGAGCAACTCTTGAAACCTGTTGGTTTGGTGAACATAATTACTAAAATGCATAGCCTATCAGCATTCATTAGCACGCTTCCTCACTTCTATTTGGAACTAAAATAATATTGCCTCCCTCTTCCTCCTCCCTATTTTCTATCCACTCCCTTCAGCATCATGAAATTGCAGTTCTAGAAAGCTAGTCGTAGGCATAATAGCTCTCTAAAGTCCCATTTTCTAAACTAATAAATCAATATTTATTCGGTAATATGGGATAGGATATGCGCGCATATGCAGTAAGGAAAATACCGAATTATTCAAAAACCGGAAAAAAGTGATGCTTAAACAGCGAAACAAGACGCATAAGTAACGAACGTTTTCTCGCTTAATATTTGCATATAGCACATTAAAAATTTGACATCTTGATAGTAATTAAGTAACTATTTCGGATCTGATTTGCTGCATTTCTATAGGTGACTGATAGATGAAGAGTGGTCACGCGCAACAGATAATATGGCCAAAATTAAAGTTGATCCCCCCTCGGAAGCATAGTATTGCATTAACGAATCGAGCTGCATCGATCCACTTTCAAAATCAATCATTTTCAATGGTGACCAATAAAGCTCATGTTGCTAATCCGTAATGGGCCACGAAGCACTTTCGACATTGCACCGAAACGACAACCTATGTAATTCCCCGAAACACACACACACACACACACACTACACACACACAATAAATACAATTAACTCTGTTCACTCAATAGCACTCACTAACAACCACATAGGGTGCTTTGATCGCATTTATCGTCTTTTAACAATAGACAATCGCCTCAAAAGGGATTTCCGCTTTGTACGCACCTTGCCAACAAATCGACAACAAAATAGTAAGCGATGAATTACTATGACAATCACCTCTCCTCACTCTATAGCTCTAAATTTTTAACAAAACATTCGAGAAATATACCTGAATAATATGGATTTTACATTGAAAATGTAAATGAGGACCTATCAACGTCTCATATTTTGAGTACAGAAAATCCTCAATGATATTCTCAATGCTTCATCGAAGTTGCAACATTACCCGATGGAGTTGCTGAAGCGAAAAAATCTAAATAAAATGGGTGGTTGTTGACGAGTTCACTGAAAGCGCTAAAGGCAAGGGATGGAAGTGAGAACACCTATTGCTACATATTATTCACCTATAACAATCCACTGATAGATATTTGGCAGTGGTCGAAGTATTTTTGTTATAATCTTTTGGTTTTTTGTGTTTGTGCGAGCAATATAAAGAACAGACTACTGCTATAATTAAATGGACTGTGTTTAATAAATAAACAAGAAGCACCAAGCAAGTGTGTTGTTGACCATCACAAGCGCCCAGTTGGCTACTGTTGTAGCCTAGCAGACTCAAACACCACCTCTTTGCTTCAAACCACAGAATCCCACATCGGCAAGAGGCGACACAGCCTCTACAGATGTTATTGAAAATAGCGGCCAGTTCTCAAGGCGATATATACATATATATATATATATATATATATATATATATATATATATATATATATATATATATATGTAGTATCTTTATATTTCATAAACACTATACCACTTCAATGAAATAAACTATACAAAAAGTTTAATTACGTAAATCCTAAGGATCGAATGAGTGGTCGCATGGGGATGAATAGTATTACACGAGCAAATGAATACCAGCAACATTATACCAGCAATATAAATGAATACACTAAGTGAATACTAGCAACACCCGAGCTGATCACATTAGCAAAAGAACGCGACCACGAAATCATCAATTAGTAGATCATACGCTTGGTTAGTTTTATGCAATTATGATCTGTTACTCAATCTTTGCTTTTGTTTACATTTGTTTCGACTATGAATGGTGCCTTGTGCGGTTTTTTTGAAAACCTTTGTTTTCAAAGGGCAAAGATATATTACGGGCGCACTTTGTACATACATATGCAAGCACATGGTATATATATATATATATATATATTATATATATATATATATATATATATATATACTGGAAAAGTTGCTGTCAAAACACAACGTTCATCTTTCTAATACAAGTAATCTAGTAAGACTCTCAGCAGGTTAACTGCCTGAATAAATACACCATAAATATCTATCCATACAAATGAAAGCAATATTCCAATGATTGCTGCTAAATGCATTCACTAAACGACAAAAATAAGCGAGAGGTGTGAGTATGTTGGTTTGAATGTTGTATGTTGCAATAGTGTTGCAGCATCGTTGCCGTCCTCTACGAACGATCACTAACAGCGATAAGAAAAAGCACACTCATGATGCACATCATCACCGAACATATTTGAACACCACAACCAATCCATCGACGCCAGATGCTTGTCAGCAGTTTACACCTGTCGACGATGTTCCATACATTCTTTCATCATTCATGTTACCGTAACGATCACTTATATACTGTGATGAACCGTAATGCTAAGAAATTTCAACATTTCCTCATATGTTGGTAACATACACTTTAAAGGATAACATAAAACGCTTCATGAATATGGTGGCATCGAAAAGTAACTAGTAACAATAACGATGAGAACTACTTTACGAAAACTCATTTTTTTAGGGATAAGAAATCAGTTAAAGCGAATATTTGAAATTCGCTATGAATTTCAAAGGAAACTTTTTACATCGCTCAAATCATCGGGAATTGCGGTGAAAACAGATTTCTCCTAAACCCATTCAATTGTTCAGATTCTTTAAGCAAAAATTTCCCACAATCCTAAATAAGGCCTAATGGGCATAAATCTTTTTTTGGATGACACAACAATTTTGCATCAACATCTTACTAGTGATAGACGATAAAAATTATAGGCTGTAAAATGAGCAGTTGATAGATTCTGCACCTTTTCCAATGCTAGCAAATTGAGCGTTGAATACATATTCAACGATATTTTTACATAGCATCCGCTTTCATTTTTTTCCTTCCTATGAAGTGATTCGATGAATAATAACGTTAAAAAATTGTGAATTATTTTTCTATTCCTCATTGGAAGCAAGTACTTTCACGTCATCATGGCAAGTGCTCTTGTGCAGTCAACAAACACAGCGGCATAGCGGTTAGAAGAATTACACATCTTGCATAGAGGAGATAAAAATCAAAAATCAATAATTAACACAATATTTTAAAAAAAACATAAAATATAAAAATAATATGTAACACAACACAAAAACATTAAAAATAATTAACAACAATGAATTTCATTCTTAAAAGATATTGGAAATGATTTTCAAATTCCGAAGTGAAAAATATACTTGATCGATTCAAGAAAAAAAAAGAAAAAATGTTTGTAAAAAGACGGAACGAAATATTCACTATAATAAATCATAAAAAGGATCAAGAACAGAATTCTGTACTTTTTTTTGAATTCCTCTCTAAATTCTACATCATATCAATTCTACGAAAGCCGAAGGAAGACATACGTCTGGATCACATATATTAAATTTCAAGATGTTCCATCACTTTAAGCACCTCTTTCACATATATCGGAACAGTAATATACTTAATAATATAAATAATTATACGATTGAATTTGTTGCAAAATTAGAGGAAAATAATACTAAAGAATAAGAAAAAAAGGTGATAATTGAGAAGAAAATGAAAACAATTTCAAGTAATTTGAGATGCTCAATATCGAATATTTAGAACTACTAATAACTAAACAGCTCAGTTAATTTTTAATGTAACGACTATTGAATAAACGGACTTTAAAGAGTAAAAAAAGAAATGCCACTTAAACTTGCTATATGAAATGTTTGGCTCTCAAATATCTATCTGGCTAGTTTTATGGGCGTAAAGATTCTATGCGCAATGATGATATCCACTAATGTGCATTATTATATGATTGCGTTTAGAATTTCAATAAGACAACACAACTGAGGGGTGACCACCTGTGGTGTGTGCATAAAAATCATGACCACTAAGTATATCCGCCTGTCATGACATTCGGCGACGATTTCATCTTTTAGATATTTCCTTTGAACTGGAAATTCTTGAAAAGTATTTTTTTTAAACTCACTAACAAAGCTGTCACCAAGTGCGGCTACGGATTGACTATGCGACACTATGTGGGGGGGGAGGGGGGGGGGGGGNNAGATGAGAAAATTTTTGCAAAAACTTTTGATATGTCATGAAGTTGTTTAATTAAGCTTAAATAAGCTTAAATAAATAATCACCACCTCTTTATGGCGCTCGCCTCTCCAGAAAAAATTCATTCGAATAATTGTGTCACCCCAGTTTCACCTAAGTTCACGTTGAGTAGCTGGTTGTCGAGTAGCTCTGGAAAGCAAATTCATCCCTTAGCATTTCAACTGCAACAATAGCGAGTGAAGTCTCGAAAAGCAGTGCGCTATTGCCACATGTCCGGTAGTGTTATTGCTGCACTGTCATAAAACGACCGCTCACAGCGGCATAGGGAAATCGAGGATGTTTTACTGCAAAGCCCTTCCATATGTAAAAGACTAATACACACTGATCAGCGTGCTTGCAAGGTTGGACTTTTTCTGTAGCAACCTTATATGAGATAAGACTAAATGAATGAGATCGCATTTTTTTTTAAAGAACACTTCTATAGACGTAGCAGCTTCTTCCGCTGCCTCAGCAAGCTGCAAGCAAGGCAACCGTCTGCCCGAAATAGTAGCGAGCTGGAAGAAACCTACTGGTTGTCTGCATAAACATTTTAGCACAACGTGTTCAGCAGAAACGGTGAACTTGTAAGAGAAATCGAGCAGAACTATGCAAGCATCTGGCAGCCGATTGATCGTGTAGCTCGTTTAATAGCGATGACAGCAAATTTGAATATTTGTAGAGGAACGATCAGATACGTTAAATATGACACTAATGTTGTTATACAAAATCGTACCGATACGAGAAATCAATCAATCGATCGATTGATCGATCGATCAATCAATAAAACAATCACTTCACCTTTAAAATAAAAATCAAAGCTCTAGTACATAGTTATTCCTATGCAATCCAAATAATGCAATATTCCATAAATTTCAACTATTTGATTACTTTTTCTTACTACTGAAAAAAAAGTTTAGTAGTTCAAAAAGTTAAAAAAACCTCATTTTTGTCTTTTCTACTCCTCAGAAAATAAGAATACTAAGCAAAGCAATTCGTCTAATATGACTTAAAAGGGAAAACGTTGCACTAAATGCCTCATTAACGCATTTTAAAAGCAAAGCAATATTTTCGGCAAATAGTGGATTGATGCTGATATAAGATTCCATCAGCAATCAACTGATATTTATGCGCATTTCACTCGTTAAATTCAAATATTTCAATTCAATTTGGCGAATTTTAATCGATTCAGCGCAGTGTGCAGCCATAAAAATGATTCATCATAAATTTGAAGAGATTGGAGATATGTGCCAGATAGGCTGTCGCAATAGTCACTTTTATATTCTGCAAACCTATCAGCCAATTTCATAAGTCATCCACACATAATGAAAAGCATATAAAGCAATATCTCTGTTTATTAATTAACCTAAGCAACTTGTATCAACCTGCAAAAGATTCATGTTTGTTGTATGATAATCGGCGTAAATGAAGAATTAACCACTGTGAAAAACATGCAAATTGTTCTACTTTCAGGTAGAATGTCTGCTGCGATGAAGATTAAAGCCGACAAATATTGTAACTTCACCTACAGTGTTTGAAACCTTCGTCTCTCCGGAGTTGAAGTTTCCAGAGGGTTGGATGGACGGAAAGACAGAGATGACAGACACATAGACAAACACACACAACACACATAATGCGCTGTGGAACGTTTACAGGAAAACGCACTAAAAAGACTTATGTCAGCAGCCTATTTTTATTTACCATTTCAAATTTTCCACCTATAATTCACGTCTGTCTACAATTTTGAAGTCAGCTATAGGCGCTTGAAGATGCAAAAGAGCTCACATGCTCTCATATAGATCAGATTTTTATTTCATATCAAGAAATGAATTTTATGCAGAAAGTTTCAGAAGCGGTCGGCTTTTTGTTGGTAACTCGCGAAACTCATTGGCCGGGTGAGGATGATGTAAAAAGCGCATATTGTGCGAGTGTTGCCGATGCGGTTATCTACTTATTCTGCATCAAATAATCCACTCATAATATGGGTATTCATTCCAATATGCCAATGTAAATGCCCTACAGATTCACAGTCAAAAGTAAAAAATTTGATAACGAGATTAGTAACTCAACAAAATAATAAGCCAATGTCGAGTATTGTCTAATAGACAATAATTAACTGTGGTATAGTATCTGCCTAGCTCTACAAGTCAGACGATCAATAAAATTACCGATCAGCTTAGAATTCAAAAATTTCAAACAACTAGTCCATGTGACAAAAAAAACTTAGAAACATACCAACGGGATGTCTTTAAATATGCAAATAAATCTTTAATTATGCAAATGTGCAAAAATGGGAAAATTCAAAAACGGCAGCGCTCATTTTTTGCGAACTTCGATGAGAAAAGCTCAATTCAAAGGTGTGAAAATTGGTTGCACGTATCACAACGTTGTCTTTTCGATATTGCTTGCTAGTTTATAAAGAAATCCAAAAGAATATTTATTAGCGCAATGAAAATGTTAGATGAGTCATTGCATTCTATCAGTTTTTGACCATTCAAACGAGTGCTTTAAAATGTTCTCAATTTAAATTCCCTCATTGAGAGGAAGTTATATTAAAAAATGATTTGTACTTGATGTAATTTTCTATTATCATGATATTTCAAAGCGATTTTTTTCACTTAAATTGTCACTATTGAACAAGTTGAATACTCTTTACTCAAAAAATAAAAAATAAAAAAATGCAACAACCCTCTATGGCGATTTCTTTTAATCTTTGTGCACTTCAAAGCATGTATTGCGAATACCATTATGTAACAAATTCAAGCTAATGCCAAAAAATATGCATCTATGTTGAGATTCTATTTTTAGAAGGCGAAAAAATATGATTATCTTTTAACGGAAATCACTTATCAATTTTATGCAAATTTCCATTTACCATGAATAAATGAAACGAAGAATCTCTTCCAATTTCTTCAACTGATGCAAAATTTCACGAACAAATAAATAAATATAAGAAGAGAATTTTTTTACTTGTTTATTTTTTCAATATGAATATGCAAAAAAGCGCAACACAAAAAGAGAGAACCAAAAAATCGGTAATCTGAGAAACGCGAAAATGTCTTTGATAGGGAAGAGTGCTGCTAAATTAGAAGAGAATGACTAAAGGCACGCAGAGGGAAAAAGATGAATGTTGAGAGGCGCCAAACAAGACAAAAATGGCGCGCAATACAGCGTTTTGATGGACAAACCCACGCTACGCTAACAAAGAGCCATACCTAACAGTGCCTGTGCATTGCACCTTGATGCGCACCCCCAATTGGAACGGTTGAAGTGCAAGAATATTTTTCGAGGGATCGACAAATCTGAGGTGAACATAAGCAATGAAATGGGGAAAGGAAAAGAAACTGAGCGGATGCGATGAATAAGGGATAAAGAAAGTGGGGAAGGTGGAGGAATGAAAGGCAAGAAAACTTGGAGGAACTTTCCAAAATGAGCTTCATTTGGAGCTAATTTAATGGCGACATGAATATCTATAATAAAATGTGAACGGAAGTGGTCTACTTGGCATAAACTTCAAAACGATACGAATGCAAACGATCGCTTTCCATAATTCAATTAAATAAACCTATATTTAGAGCATATGCAATAATCTTGTTTTTCTTCTTCTTTTTTTTGGACGTTATGCCATGTGTTTACGTTTAGCAGCACTTTAGGGCATATGCAGACAGCACTTCCTATTTGCAGTTTTCGTTTGCTATACGCTTGCAGAGGCACAATGAACAATTGAAAAATTTTGCTGCTGAATCGCAAGTTTATTTTTACTTCGTTATTAATTACCCACTAAATGATTCAATAAATCCGTTGAATGATGAATGATATATAAGGCACTCTAGAGAGCGCATATCTGCAATCCTTTTCCGTCCAAGTGGGAGGACAGACCTTCGATATATATGGAGAAAATATGGATACTAGGGGGTTTAAAAACTACGAGAAAAAACGCGGAAAGCGCAGAGGCGCAGATTTGCAGGAAAAAAACACTAAATCTTGGTAGTTAGGTTATTCGGCCAGTTCTTCCTCAAAAATCGAAAAGTATGGTTATGCGAAGATCTTAGTCTTTAGGTAGCCGTGCAAAAATTTCCCCAATATTTAGAAGTGGGATCATACATGCGTACGCAATATGTTTTCAGTAAACATGGTCGCCATCAAGAAAAGTGGTTTCCCACATAGCAGAGGGACGAAACGTCTTTGTTTACAGATGAGGCAAATAAAAAAGAACACACAAAGGAATTTAGACAGGCGGGAATACAATGCAGTATTGCAAAAGAAGATATACTGAAGTGAGAAAAGATTGCTTATTGGAAATGCAAAAAATGCAAAATGTTGCACTCATGTCCTCATTAATTGAGAATATTTGTAAGCAAATTGTCAAAGCGTCATAAAAGCGAATTGTGTGCGATCATTAGTAACCGCTGCAACGAGCTTGAACTTAATAATATATGGTTTAAAACTGCAATGTTTGCAGCAATTAAAATAGAAAAATTGCAACAAAATTACAATAGAATTTCAATCGTTGAAGGGAACTTTGCGGGTTGACGTTACGCGATGTGCAATGCAATGCGAAAATTTAGATATTTTTATCGATTTGTTACCTTCGAGAATGACACTCGAAAATGAATGTAATCGATTCGAATCATTAACTACATTTGTCATCGACGAAATATTCGATGACTGAAAAGAGTGGAAAAATTTGAATGCGAACTTTTGTTGTCCAGTCATTTGGCTACTCAGTTCTGGCCAGCGTGGCCAGAACTTAGTAGCTCTAGTCAAATATATTTATTCTTAGCTTTGATCAACGAATTATTCGACTCTCATCAAGCAAATATCAATCCGATGGGATGAGAAATGCACTGATGAAATTCGCGAACTCTACGATGTATGCAGGTGTCTTGTCTTATACACCCTCTCGGATGAGCTCGAGTACTGGCTCCAACAATGTCAAGCCTGTCCAAGAACCATAGTACTTTCCAGAGAAATGCCGAACAATTCAAATTCCACAATTTAATTTCAATAATTCAGAGTATTCGATTGTTACACAAAATGCTCAGAATCGAACAAAGAAGTTTGCTCGATTCAGCGATAAGTAAAACATCACAATTTTCAGAGTTCTATTGATGGTAATTTTAAGTCTAACAAAGATTGCAAGTATTGATGAATCGTTTCGAAAATCGATATCATTTCTTAAATTGTTTCCTCGTTGAAAATGTGTATATTTACGAGCACGATTATAAAATGTTACCGATTTTGAGAAAAGAGAATGGCCATAAATGATGTATAATTTAAATAAAGCGCTATTCAACGATAAAAATAGCATTGGGGGCAATAAAACGTAATTAGAACGTTGTGATTGCACTCGAAAGTTGAATAATAGGGTACTTTAATGCTTGAAAGCTGCATAAATACTATGAAGTAGCGTAGCTGCTAATATTCTTACATATTTACTTAAACAGTTGTTGATGAAAGCAATGATATATATATATATATTTATTTGTATTTATATTTATATTTATATTTACATTTACATATATTTTTAGCCCTATAATCGTGATTTGATATATTTAATGTGGCATTTGTTACTACCACTTAGAGCTTGATCCAAACGAACCATAACCAGAGGCATTTTCAATTGAAATCACTACACCAAGAAAAGTAGTCAATATCAATATTAGTCAATCAAGAAAATTAAACATACAAAATATCTCCGCTTAAAAAGAAAAAATTCAAAATATAAAGCAGAAATATGAATTATTTAATTTGATTGACGATGAATGAGAGTGCAATGGAAATGAAATGAGAGAAATTAGCGGAAGTAAGCACAAAAGTGCTCTCTCTATGCACTCCACTAATGCGTTTACCCCAAGTCCACATTATCACCCTTCATAAAGTACATCTTTTGTTGTATGGTTGCGAACTGAGAAAAACGAAAAGAAAGAAACGTTGAAAGAAGATAATAAGTGAAACTATTGCTAGAGAAATGCATCGATACTACAATTTATGCAGAAAAAAAGAAGAGTTTTTGCATAAAACAAGAGAAAGAACGTTGAGTCGATATTCACAACAGTGATACAAAGTAGTGTTAAAGCAATGGAAAGTAAAGAAATGCAACAAAAGAGCGATACATTAACAAACTCCTACTTCCGGTGAGCTAAAAATTGTTTCCACCTTGAATCACAGGAATAATGAGCAATACATTGCATTAACGAGATATATCACAAAGAAAATTCACATTAGCATCTATTGCAATACAATATTGCATATTATGCAACAACATCTGAAGCAGTGCAACATATTGTAGACAACTAACGAATGCGTGAAGAGTGTGAACTATGGTGAGAAGAAATTAGAAAATGGGCATAAAAAAGAGGAATGCAAAACTTGTGCTAGTCAACTATTTACTTAACGATTTGTAGAAAGCGTTGTTGTTTGCATTTTGCACCATGTCGATATGTGCAATTTCGACGGTTTTGCAAATTGTGCAAAAATTTTAAATGTCTTGAGATTGTATAACATCATCTAATGAATAAAAAAAATGACCATTACGAAATCTACTACATTTTAAATGAATAAATGAAAAATTGTTGAATAAAAGTTTGTTCCACATATGCTTTTGCAATTCAACAAATCAATCAACTGTACGAAATTTTAATAGATAATAAAATTTCATAAAAACATGAAAGTGTGATCGATTTCAAAGGTTTTCAAGCACCATCAAACGTCTCTAACTTCTAGTAAAGCAGATATATCAATATGAATGATTGTTTATGAGATTAATAAATGATGCAAATAATTTGCAACAAATTTCATACATCCTCAGCGAAAAGTATTGGAGTATTGAAATTGCCGATGACATACAGATGTATACTTAAGCAGACCTATCATGCTGTAAAACGTGTTTCGCAACTGCAAATTTACAATATTGCATTAAATAACGAATGGTTATTTGTCATTTAATAACTGGAATATATTCATTTCCAGCAGTCTCAGCACTATTTGCATGAAGAAATTGCAAATTGCAATAAGCGATGCAACGATATAATCTAATATGGACCTAGATAAACGAATGGAAGCATCAAGAAGATAATGTATAAAGAAGTGTAGTGTGATCAACGTGTGGTTAACCTACAATACAACAGCGTATTAAGAAAGCACATAGTCGTAAACAGAAGAGAGCATAGAAAGGATTTATGCGTAGTGGTGATATTTGTTCGATATCATCTCATAGTGTCAAACAGAAAAGCACTCATTAGCAGTCGGCTGTCAATTGTTTCACGAATCCAGGTAAATGTAGTAAAAATTGGGTGCAAAAATTCAATATATCGTATCTTTACGTATAAAGTTTTATTTTTTTTTTAAATATGCAGATTCTGAATATTAGTGTTAAGGGAATAAGTGAGAGAAAAAACGCAAAATACCATTGTAGTGAACTAGTATTGCAGAAATCACAAAGGTTTACTTTTTTTTCTCCTATCTTATAAAGGAAATCCGTCTTTCTTTACCCATTTTGGTTCAGTCTTCCAGTATAAACCATTTTTGGGTATATTAGGTAAAACCTCTGGCTATTTTAATATAACACTTAAAAAATATTTAAATAAACAAATCATCGGACCTTTATATCTCATTCTCGAATGGATTTTCGTACATGTGGTTTAATAAAGCGTAGTAAAGTGTAACTATGACAAATAATAAAAGGTAACAGTTAATAAAGTGTAATAGTGGGCAATTACCTTTCCCATAGAACACCGATTATAAGATTTGGGAAGGCCATGTTGTAAGATGGGAATGCAGACCATGTAGAAGAAAGGCAAACGCGCTATAGGAATGGGCACGGCAATATGACATACGGCATCGATACAACGACTGAAGGGCCAATCAATGCTCCTAATACAGAATGAGAGAATTTTCAAATTTTCAAGAGTAATGTTAGACGGTGAATGATTTCAGAACTTCCCAAGTTTTTACTGAGGAGTATAACCAATGAGGTACATGAATATGTGGTTTTCAAAGTTTTCTTAATATGAAGTACGATTTTATTGAACTCTGCTCACTGCAAACACCATATTGATACAAACTATGCCAAAATTATTCTGCATAAATAGTATGCTACTAATGGCACCTGTCCAAATTTCTTAAAAATCATATATTGACCAAACAAAATTGCTTTAAGGAATGTATACTAATCTAACAGAGGTATGGCTTTATTAATATAAGCTAAACATAAGTTTTGTGCTTTTAAATATCAAAATTTCTTAATAAACTCATCAATTGGAAATATGTACGACTAGAAAATTAGTATATTTTGAAATATAGAAATTTCCTTATTTTTATGAAAATAATGTTTTAAGAAAAAAAAAGGAAAGAATATTTTCCATATAAAAAGAATCGACCAATGATATTCGAAATAATCAGAAGAAAAACGCTTAGTGAATGAGAAGGTATAAATCACATTAGTGAATCATTTGAGCTGTGCCGATCAGAAGAATGATGTCGCTGATCATCATTCCTATACAATTTCTCTTTTCGCTTTTCCGAAATTTTTGCGCAGTTGCACTTTAATTGCAAAGCAATTACCCAAATAATAGTGACATTTCGCTGCAAAAATTGCAAAAGTTAAACCGAATTTTAATGCTATTAACCTTTCATTGTTCAAGGTTTTTTTCTATGCGGAAATATCGCTCTAAGTTCGAGTTTGTCACTCCAAGTTTGAGTTTATCTCCACGAATACTACGACATTAGTCGTCAGTAAGTCAAAACCATGACTATCGAAACTGCAGAGACCTTCCTCACTCAAGGAAGTGAGGAAACGTTAGGAAGTGAGGATACGATTTCCAAGAAGATGTTATCGTAGGTACAAAAAAGAGATAACTCCAAAGATATTGATCGCTAAGAATACTCTAAAGATACTGATTGTAAGAATAGTTGTTCGTATCAAAGCATTGATCCATCAAATCGGCTGGCACAGCTCATATAGTTTCTGATTACATATCGCTTTAAAGAAAAACTTCAGGATATTTTTTACTCTTTTCAGGTTGAAAATATTCTCCCACAGGGTATTTTTATTTTATGCAGATGCAAAATGAAGGCAAGCTCATCGTGGGCAAAAGAAGATCTATCTAGGAATGCCAATAGTGAAGTGAAATGAGCCATGAGGAAAACGAAGTAATGTTTTCAAGCATCATAATAATCTGAAGCGATATTTGCACATGCATGAAGAAGATCACATAGAATTCTAAGGAAAGAAACAACAAAAAAAAATGATATTCACTTTTATTCGCAAAGAAGAAAAGCAGTCATAGATTGAAATCGCGACTTCAAGCAGATGCGAAAATATGAGACGCGTAAAGGGTATGAGAGTGTAACACGGAAAGCGCATTCAAAATGGGAATAGTGCTGAGAATTGGCACACCTTGAAACAGGTTGCTTACCATCGTACAGCAATGGTTTATGGAAAAATGAGTTGACACAGAGAGAGAGGGAGGAAAAAAGAACCATTTTAAATCGAATAAAATAATTCTACGCAAACACAATTGTGCTGAGTTTTCCCCCACACAAGGAATTTAGCTTTTATAATCTATTAACCTAAGTTTGGAAAATACGCCGTGATAAGTGGAATACTATAAGCCTACAAATGAGATGGCACAATTGAAAATTTGTGCAAGCCCTCGTTTACAGTATGAGGAAACTAAAAGGTGCATGGCAAAGAAAAAGGATATCGCAAGTTTATAACACCTTTTATATGAAATGCAAAAAAGACTCAAATCGATAAAATAATTTACTTTAATTCCTTTTACTTCTATCTGAAAACGTATTTGCCTTCGTGCCGCTATCAGCTAGCATCAGCAGTTCTTTTGCAGTATATAATATTTTGCTCAAGAGAAGAAACTCACTCACTAGACAACAAGCACACTGGAGCGATAGAAAATTGCGCTGAAGGTGTGACGAAAGGTAAGAATTGTGCATGACAAGGTGTCACCCTATCTTGCATATAGTTGACAATGATTGACCAGGAGATGAGAGAATGTGGGGACTGATCGACGAGTGGACAGATAAGATCGTTGACCATAACGCCATCGACAGCGGGCGATTTAGAGCGGCAACACATAGCAATACCACATTTAGGCGGATCCGAAAGCCAAATTTGCGGTACTCGTTTTGTGACTTTGGTAAGCCGCCATCGTAAAAGCAACTCGATAGTCAAATACGATCCCTACTCAAATTCCGATCGCTTTCATGAGGACCACCCGTACCCATCCGTTTATAGCGAGGAGGGTCCTACGAGAATCTTACATTGCTCTAGTATTGCGAAAAGCCGTATTTTCTATGTTTCATTGTGCAAGCAAACTTATTAATGGACTCATATGTTTTTAATTTCGAATATTTTCGAAGCTAGTGAGTGTAAATGATCAAGCTATAAAAAGCACATATCTTGTTGCCTCGTCTTTTGGACTTTCCTCCTATATCCCCAATACTGACTTACTGGATTCACTCCTACAGCAGCCCCCAACTAAAAAAGACTACCGAACATGAACTCCCTTCCACAGTCGGGTGCATAAGTTAATCTATCGCTCATTTCATAAAACTTAAGCAAGCAATGTGCAGAAAAACACTTCAAATGTATTCACTCAAATATGCTCCATATATCCAATCACGAAAACTTCAACGCGACTCAATAAACGCGTATTAGATGTGAAAATGTGCACATTAACATTAAATAAACGAACAGTGCACGAAAAAAAAAAGAAGTTAAAAAACAGTTGATGGGGTCATAGGTGAGAATACTAAAATCGGTAGTTTAAATGGGCAATATATGTGAATTTTCCACCGATTCATTGTTACGAAAAAAAATTTTTACGAGGGTCAACTAAGTTCATATCAATTAAAACGCAAGAAACTAGAGAAAACGATAAATAAGATTGTTTCAAAAATTGTTCTATGAAAGAATTCATGAAGTACAACTTGCATCTCGCAAATAATTTTATATATTTATTGGAGTTCCCTGCAAAGGGGATGTCGACAGGGTCATCATAAAAGTTTTGTAGGAAATGTCAGAGATTAATTCAACGGAAAGTTTTACAATATATTCGGCGATATTATTTTATTGAATTCATTTACGTTGAATATATGTAAAGAATCGGTGACATATTTAAGAGGCGGCATAATCAAGTAAGAAAAAGTCCATTCGAATGCAATAATTCACTTTTATTCGTTAGTAGTAGATGATAGGCGACGTTTCGATGGCAACGCCACACCAACATTGCCAGGTGTACTTTCTTTAAGATAATAGTGTTAGTAAGCGCTGTTGAATATATATGGACGATTTATTTCATATCGACTGCGTTCAAGCGACAACATCAAAGGAAAGGGAACACTAGTGACCTTCGAATTACCGAGAATAAGATTATCGCAATTGCGATCCACTCCTCAGTTCACTATGTGTGTACCGTCTTCTGGAACGACTATAAAAAGCACCGTCAAAATAAGAGTAGACGTGCTATATCGACGCTAGAGAGATAACGCTGAGGATGGCGTTAGATAAATGTTCAAGGTCGGTGTGACATTAGCGCCATCACACATGAACGACACGTTTTCTTCGATTTCCACACTGCATGTACTCAAAAACAATGAAATAAAATAAAAGTCACTACGGGAAGAGGAAACCGAGGCAAGTTCCGGGAAGTGTACTCTTCAAATACCTCACATTTCTTTCAAAATAAATATGCAATTTTCATGAACAGACAGAGAGTGGGTTTAGTCTATATGTAAAAATGATATGCTGGAAATTTGGCACAGTGCCAGCTTAAAACTTTTATACTCGAGTTGTGCAGAAACTTACCGACTGAAAGAAATTTCGATAGGTTACCATCATTAGCACTCCCTCCCTCTCTCTCCCTCTCTCTGCCTCTCCTCTTTGATGTTTTTGTTAGCGCACAAATGCCCATCCCGTTAGTATCGTTTTTAAAGGGCTTTGACATTTTTACAGGAAACTCTTAGGATTCTATGTTCTGTACCGCTCGTAAACTCTTGAAATGCTGTGCACAACGATCCATCCAACCACCCTATCATATTTGAACTCGTGAGATATATGGCATAATGCCAAATTATGAGTATATTATTTCATCTACGAAAGCTATTCTCTATCTGTAGCAATTTTCTTAAAAGTCATGCTTGTACTTAGGTTCACAAATTTCCTCGATGATGGAATTTTCGAGATAGTGCAGGAAAACAGAGAGGCAAAACTACTAAAAAACGAAAAAAATGTGTTGGTGAAAAATAACAGCAAAAGATGCTGCATAAAGAGATAACACAATCAAATATGATAAAAAGGGCATACAGGTGGAAAAGCGCATCTGACAGATAAGCACAAAATGTATTTTTTATATTCCAATCTAGAAGAACCAATTCCTTTGTAAATATTAAAATAAATAGAGTAGCTTGCCAGTGGACTTAGCACAGTAAGTGATTTTGCAGATCCGCTAATTATACCAACCACTATCACAAACTGCCAACGAATAACATAATGCACCAACAATGAATTTTAGATAAATCCATCCATATATTCAATATATTCGGCGATATTATTTTATTGAATTCATTTACGTTGAATATATGTAAAGAATCGGTGACATATTTAAGAGGCGGCATAATCAAGTAAGAAAAAGTCCATTCGAATGCAATAATTCACTTTTATTCGTTAGTAGTAGATGATAGGCGACGTTTCGATGGCAACGCCACACCAACATTGCCAGGTGTACTTTCTTTAAGATAATAGTGTTAGTAAGCGTTGTTCAATATATATGGACGATTTATTTCATATCGGCTGCGTTCAAGCGACAACATCAAAGGAAAGGGAACACTAGTGACCTTCGAATTACCGAGAATAAGATTATCGCAATTGCGATCCACTCCTCAGTTCACTATGTGTGTACCGTCTTCTGGAACGGCTATAAAAAGCACCGTCAAAATAACAGTAGACGTGCTATATCGACGTTAGAGAGATAACGCTGAGGATGGCGTTAGATAAGTCTTCAAGGTCGGTGTGACATTAGCGCCATGACATATGAACGACACGTTTTCTTCGATTTCCACACTGTAAGTACGCAAAAACAATGAAATAAAATAAAAGTCACTATGGGAAGAGGAAACCGAGGCAAGCTCCGGGAAGTGTACTCTTCAAATACCTCTTATTCTTTTCAAAATAAATATACAACCTTCATGAACAGACAGAGAGTGGGTTTAGTCTATATGTAAAAATGATGTGCTGGAAATTTGGCACAGCGCCAGCTTAAAACTTTTATACTCGAGTTGTGCAGAAACTTACCGACTGAAAGAAATTTCGATAGGTTACCATCATTAGCACTCCCTCCCTCTCTCTCCCTCTCTCTGCCTCTCCTCTTTGATGTTTTTGTTAGCGCACAAATGCCCATCCCGTTAGTATCGTTTTTAAAGGGCTTTGACATTTTTACAGGAAACTCCTAGGATTCTATGTTCTGTACCGCTCGGAAACTCTTGAAAAGCTGTGCACAACGATCCATCCAACCACCCAATCATATTTGAACTCGTGAGATATATGGCATAATGCCAAATTATGAGTATATTATTTCATCTACGAAAGCTATTCTCTATCTGTAGCAATTTTCTTAAAAGTCATGCTTGTACTTAGGTTCACAAATTTCCTCGATGATGGAATTTTCGAGATAGTGCAGGAAAACAGAGAGGCAAAACTATTAAAAAACGAAAAAAATGTGTTGGTGAAAAATAACAGCAAAAGATGCTGCATAAAGAGATAACACAATCNTTATATATATATATATATATATATATATATATATATATATATATATATATATATATATATATATATATATAAAATATCCGGTTGCTTGAAATGGAAAATTTTTTCGCAAGTTTTCTAGAGGCTTGAATACCGCTTCTACTCGACCTCATATTTCACTACGAAACGGAACAAAATCACATCTTTACACCCCTAAAACCTTACAAATATGACATGAGGTGTTACATTTAGCGCTCAAGTGGTTATCTCACAGTTGATAATTTCGACGTTTGTTCCTCGAAATATATGTGTACAAATTCAAAACGATAAATGAGATCCTTAACTTAAACGGTTTAAGTTAGAAATTATGGTGTTCCTTGAGTGAAAGACAATTTCCCTCCTTTCCCCTCTCAAACGCAGACTTGACAAAGAACAGAGTGTTGCCTCTCTCCATCCTCTGAATAAAATCTTTGCTGTTTCTTCAACTATAGCAAGGCAATTTTTGGCAGTCCTACCTTCTCACTTCCGCCATTTCAAATTAATTAAGGTTGAAGTGTTTCATCGACCTTTTCCGTTTCACTGCCTCAGCCTATTATTCTACCGACCTTGAGAATGAAACAAACCCTGAATTTATATACAGTAAACGGTTGGTTCACGTTATCGAGTATTCGAATCTCTTTTATCTTTTTTTCTTCAATGCCTTATGTTCACCGTAATATCTATTGAAAAGTGAGAGAAAAAAAAAAGAATGAAAAAAGTGCGCAATGACTCGTTTTACAATAAAAATAAATCAATGTCATTCGATAAAGAAAGAGAAAAAAACAAATGATTGAAAAGATGGTTGATGAAAGAGAGAAAAAAAAATGTCATACACATGAAAGTATTAAAAAGGACGTTGTAAAATACGACTATACTTAAAGTGTTAAAATTACAGTAAAATTTTATGATGCCCATTCAATGTCAGCAATTTTGATATGTTTACAGTAAACTACAATAAAATGCTATAATGTGAAATTAGAAAGCATCTTTAGAGATAAAACCTCATCAAAAGGTCATCATCGTCAAGGTTATAGCCAGCTGGTCATGGGTAGGTAACGTTCATTGCAAACTAGAAAGGCGAAAATAAGTGACCATACGCTCGTTTACAAGACGGCAACTATCTCACGATGGGAATATCTTAGATGAAATAAAACGATGAAACAGCCAGATGGCTGTCAGCTATTCATTCGTAAACTTTTTTTCGCATTAAAAACTTTCTACTTGATTCTTCGTCCGATTCCGAAGATTAACAAAAAGATAAAAAATAAAAAATACTCAAAATGATAATTTATTCACTGACTCATTTGCGATGAATGAATTGTATGGAGCGTATTAAATGAACAAAACCTCCCTTCTTTATACAACTTTTGCAACTTGGAAGCATAAATATCTGCAAAATTACATCAACAATTCAAACGCATTAAAAAGAATATCAGTACTCGTTTCTGTTGAAAATTCTTCATGACAATTTAGAAACAACTGAAAAATATAGCAATGAGACTTGCACATTACGCGCTTTTTGCAAAACAGCTATATGAACGACCGGTTATATAAATATTCAAATTAGCAACGATAACGCTTTATAATACGGTTGAATAAAACCTCAGCCGAAAACACATATTTATTCGAATAAAAATTACACCAAAAAAAATTTTTGTTTCATTAAAAAAAAATTGCATAATTTTGTTGAGAAATACCCTTGCACAGAAGGTTATTTCTATTAAGCAACGCTAAACTTCGCTTCAATTGTTCACAAATTGAAAGACCCACAGATAGATAAACGTATACACATCATATAGATATATAAATGAACGTTAAGTAAAATATTTTTGAAAGGAATGCGGTTAGATAGGCAATTCTCAAGATATATGCAAACGTTCGGCTAACTGCCGAGATGCGCTTCAAAACAAAAGGTATCGCGGTAGTGGTCGTGAGATTAGAGCGACATCTCAAGGGTGTTAACCTACGATTACCCACCATTGTTCAACAATCTAATCCTCAACACCAGCTAACAAGCGGCTAATAGTTTACCTCAAGAAGGTGATGTGTTCTTCTCGATGTACTTCACAATGAAAATACCCAACTAAACGTGATTTTGAAGTATTCTTGAGCAATATGGGTAAATGCCAACAGATAGACAGTATTTAATAACGGAAAGAAAATAGCGAATGTAATCTAAAAGAGATTACAAAGCGTCACGAGTACTTCACATTTTTAGTATAATACAAATTGAAGCTAAGAGAAAGAAAAGAAAATTTTATGCCTTGATAAGATATAAATCTGAGATGAATAAAAATGTAAACAAGCATTTTTACTTTTTAAAAAAAAAAGAGCTGAAATTTATTCGAGAAAAATGCATCAATATCCAAAAAATTCCATATACAATATCCTCTCAAAAATTTTCAAAATAGATTTAACAAAAGTCCAAATCTTTTGTATCATTAAAACTCAAATCATAATTTCAGCAAATATTGTTTTATGTAAATTTCTTTTTAAATACGTAAATTTATGCGATTTCTTCGTAAATAATTTGATTTATTTTTAGTAAAAGTGTTGCATTAAACTGTACTGAAATTCCTTGATAAGAGATCTTCAAATAAACGAATATTTCAAAGTGCACCTCTCTATAGGAGTAATCATCAATAGCAAAATAATGAGAATAGGTAATTATATAATGAATGATGCTATAGACAATAATAACTTTTAACAAAATTCCTGAAAAGAATATTCGTCGCTCTATTCAATTTTTTAAACCTCAGTAAAGAAACATCGAATTGACACAGTAATGTAAGTGAGAGAAATTCATAGATTCGTAATTTTTTAAAAGCAACTTTTAATTATATTGCTGTAAACTTAATATTATTCAAATTCAATTAAAGAGCACTGCAAGAGGCTCATAAATCATCGCTAACCTTTAGAAAAAAAAAAGGTGCAACTAAAATCAATACTATCCTATGCAGTCGAAAAGACTTCCTACCTGTGAGATGAAACAATTAGTAGGTAAATCTCATAAGAATTTTGGGTCTAAACTAATCAACAGGTATTTTTCTTCTTAAGCACCTTAAAATCGCACCTGGTATGACCGAAAGTTTAATTCGATTAGCCGAAATCGATTAGGCATATCGATTTGTTAGGCGAATTATGGTTGAAAAAATTGGTAATTAAAGTTGTAAAAGATTACCTATAAATTTAGTGCAGAAATTTAAACACTAATATGCATGTTCTGTTCTCTACTTCAAATATCAACAATACGCATAGAATGAACAGCTTTGAGTCTTTCGCAAAATATATAGAACTTCACTCGTAGAACTTAATTTCGCATCCTAGATTTTCGAACTGAGGCATGACATATCAGTTGTGCCTAATCAGAGATTTTCCACTAAGAAGTAGACCGTCAAAACGATGTACTGCGCATATATCTCAAACAATCAATAATAATTACATCTCCAATGACCAATGACCAATGACCAATGACCACTGTCCACTACAACAATTTTGGGCTTGTTGCATCGACGGAAATCTTAGTGATTTTAGGCTTTCCTTTTTGCAATCGTTCTTTTTTTTCACACAACATTACATCAAACATAACACTAAAAACAGAAGAAAGAAGAAATCGAATAAAAAACGCAACCACACGATGCGAATGCACTAGGGGGTATTGATGTGTGTATGTGTGCTCAACTCAAAATGGGAACAGAACAACGGCCACATTTTTATGTGTTGTTATCTGTGTTGGCGCCTCACTAATAGCATACATACATGCCAAAGGCATCATACTCTATAACGTGCTTTAAAGTTGAACGTTGAATGTAGTGCGAACAATACAGCGCAATATTATACAACTATAAACGATTTTAGAGAGGATTGAAAACGCCCATAATGCTCGCAAATAGTACATATCTCACCGAATAGAGACAACGGATGCAATGAACGCTGAATGGGCAACGCCTACCAACTGTCCAACATCTGCCCTAAGCACAAAAAAGAATCTTTGGTTGTTGCAGGAAATGAGATTCGATGATTTCGGTGAACTCCACCAGACACATATTTTCCGTTGTGATGAGCAACGGAAGTGCAATAAATAACGCAACACCAACATTGATTTCATTTCACAACGACAGAAACGTGCCAAAAGAGATCGCTATGCAATACGATTTTTGCAATTGTAAGTACAGTTATGCAATGTAGCACGAAAAGTATTTCATTTAATAATAATTTGAAAGTCATAATTCATTCGTTTTCAATTAAGTCGGAAAGCGTTCGATCTTTTTCCCGATCAAATAGTATGCTAACTCTTTGTTCACTTGCAGCATTGCATTTGTAAATCGCACTACCGCACTACGCCATGATCAATCTTTGCGCATGTATGTGGACGTTTGAACGTTCTATCTTCGTGTTCAACAGTTTTAGCTTGAGCTACTCACTTCGGAAAAAGTCATAATCCATCAGATTTGCATAAAAATTTGCATATATCTTATGAGCGGTCGGATTGCAGCATCTTACAATCGTCTGCTGGCAAAACAAGCGAGGAATAAAGAATCCTTGTAGAAGGTAAAATATGGATGTATTACCGGGATCTCATTTCCTTTGAAATTGAGCCACGAAATCGTCGCATAAGAATTGGCTAGAAAACGCCAAACGATTGCTGCTAAGTTTCTTAGCAAATACTATTGGTGATAAATGCTTACCGAATAAAATAGTTGAATTATTTATGCAATAAACATTTAAAAGGTTCTTAAAAAAAAAACGAATTTTCAATAGGCTATATGGTATCACGAATATGGAGATACATGAGAACCATTCAAAAACAAACGCATTGATAGCAGTTGCAAAATCAGTACATTTCAATTTTTATAAGTGTAAGATAGAGTGTACCAATATATAGGTGCTCTCTTTTCCCCCTACTAACGACCTTTCAACTTTTCTTCGAAATCATTAGAAAATATTATATCAGGACAGCCGAAGAGAAAGGAAATAAACAAAACAAATTTCGTTTCATATGACTAATTCATATCAAAAACACTTCTTTTTTCAACTTTCAGTTTATAAAATACTGCAATATTTCTGAAGTAATAGATCGATGAAGTGTGAAAATCAATCACCTAGCTATGTAAAATGATTCGCCATTCTATGTGGCGCCATTTTGCACAAAATTAAACGACCATCGTAAATACCGCAGTAATTCTGCTAGCAAGCAGCAATTAGAGAGACTACTCGTCCTTTGCCAACGTAAAGTGACCTTTAACGAAAGCAATCTGCTTTAAAAGAACGCCAATTGTAAAAGAGTCAACTGTTTAATGCTGATAGATCGATGTGTGCTGATCAATGTGAATACTTTAAGCTGCTATTATGATCGATGAATACAAACACTATATAGGTGGTCATTTGTAAAAATTCAATCAATCAGTCGATATAAAGCCAATGAGAAAATACTCTACGTTAAAATAATCTCTACAAAACTATAAACATAGATGCTATTCACTAAGCATATTTGCTAATATTGAATTTAAGTTCAATTCAGTCAAACATGGATTGTTTTCGAATAATCTAATGTTGCCGGCAGCAATATAGCTATAGCTATAGCACCATTTATACAAGTTATGCCCAATATGCCTCAAATTGGTGGCGTAATTTCATCCACCAATTCAACTATGTTCTAGATCGTTATACTTAAATACCTCAATACTTAGGTCGTTCCACGAAACTTCAACACAGTGACGATGCCAGCCAAAGTCAGCACTCACAGGAATACTTAAATCCTTCATCCCAACCTTCATCCAAACGTTGATGGACTATTGTTCCTTTTAATTATATGAAGTTGTAGACAACTGCGTTTCAATAATGAGCAAAAACTTTAAAAACTGATTCATTTCTTTTCGAACGGATTTGAGGAGACTCAGTAAAAATTTNCCGTTCTTTGCTAATTGCTGATTTTAAAAAAAAGGAAGTATTATTTGCAACAATCGACAACGATCGATTACAATTTTTATTATAGCATTCATTTAGCCGCGCTCTACCATCCTCCATCGTGAACAACATCTCGCAAATTTCCACAAAAACAACACAAAAAAGCAGGTTCTCGTGACCCTGACGTAAACAACCCGATGGGTCTATGGATTTCTATTGTTCACCTATGTATTTGGTATATTAAACTTGCCGTCATACTATATCGAAACGGATTTCCTCCCAAAAACTACTTAGAAGGAAAGCAGAAAAAGTGTCAATCGCTTTTTTCAATTAAACAAATTGAATGGATATGGTTTAATTCTCTCGCTTGGAAAAATGAGTTCGCAATTTGCTTTTGGTAGAAGCTTCACACTTGCCAAACACCCACGAACATATCCATTAGCTCTTTCCAAAATATTCTCTGGATTTTCCATAAAAACAGGGGATGCTATGAAAGGGACAAATTGTGACTCCATGAAAAAGATGCAGTTGCTGATTTATATTTCATACAACGCGTTAAAAAAATTTTCGTCAGGTGAAGGCAGACCTTGTTGGTTAGTGTGTAAAACTTGAGACAAAAATTGTATCTTAACAATTTTGAATAATCCAAAAGTTGAAGTACCAAAACCTGCGGCGAACCTTACAAAGCTTATAAAGAAATCAGCATAACCAAGCTTTCGGAACCACATTTTTAACGCGTCTTTTACCAAGATAAAGTTTCGCTATAACTGATAGAAACGATCAACACGACACTGCGAACTGATTCCCAAGTGGGCGTTGTTCTGCACTCCAGAATAAAGTACAACCTCTCGTATTATTTAGTGTTGTTGGCAAAGTGTTCAAGGCATCTTTGATAGGGCACATCTTACTTCCGCCATGCGCAACAGTAATCAAATATTCATAGTATATGCACGTACCCAACGATTACCATAAATTAGAATGACCATCGCAAGCCTGTTCTCATCATATTTCAAGTCGCAATATTCAAACGATGAAACCAATAAAAATGGAATGTATCTTTAAAGAACGACAAGCATCATATAGAACAATATTTATGCCCATCGAAAGAAAACAACAAGCATGATGAATGTATATCAAACAACTAAAACAACACAACAAGAGGTGATCAATGCCCACTAAACATAACAATAATCAACGAACACTTCCCCCAATTCCAGTCACACACACATACACACACTAAAATGATTGATAATAATACATTTATGTGTGAGTATAATAAAACATCGGTAATATTTCACAGTAATAATCGTAAACAGCCATTTCACTTCCAACAATATTTCATTATATCCATCATATTACAATAACGAAAAATGGTTAATTACGCTAAAATATTCATTACCGTATTATTCAAACTAATCCAGGCATTAAAGCCTTTGGCGACAAATGAACTCACATAATCGATGGCTAATAACCTAATTTCAAAGACGCGAGGCTGTTTAGAAACTATAGCACGCAAGAAACAACACTGAGATGAAACACGGGCGAATAAAATCAGATTTTATACGAAAAGATGATTACAGATGCACGCCAACAACATTACACTTTGCAAGATAACGCTCGAAATGTTGCTGATTTTATACAAATCGAGCTTTAATCTATAGTGTTATAAGTTGACAATAGGATATCCCCCATTACCATTCGAGATTATTAGATCTCATGGAGTTTACATATAACAATGCAAATATATAGAATACATTAAGCTGCCATAGTCTTGATAAATTCAATGAGTTCACATTCCTTCGCATTTAGAAATGGTGAAATTACATGTTGATATCTATCTATCCTGTAACTACAACATTTCTTGCTCCTTAGTCGGAAATAATGCAACATTTGCATATTGAATTATTATTATAAATGAATAGAATAAGATTCGATAAATTTCATATTGAAATATTATAAAAATCATTCGTAATGTTGAATAATTCCAAGAAAATAGAATCGTTGTTGCAATAATATGAGGATATCACATTGATAAATACTGAGTGGAAATTTTCTGAATAAATCGAATGGATGTAAATATATCGCGATTGGATAATAATCATTAATGAATTATACAATTGTGGGCATTTCCCTCTCTTCTAATCACAACAAAAATCTTTCAACAAACGATTTATTTTATTGAGGTTTTGTGCGCAATACTGACAAAGACAATGTGCATCAATTTGTGCTTAACTGAATTCTTCAGTGGAAAGAATATTATAATCTTTTTATTTAACTGCAATTTTTTTTTGGTTTTCTTAGCTATCACAATTTTAAGGCTTATTTAATTGCAATACACCTCATCGCTCCACTGATAGCTGCTATAAGCCATATAAATAGTGATCTTTTGCAAGAAGATGTGTTTAGTAAAACGTTTGCAAAATTTGCCGAAATTGAAGAGTGCACGAAAATTCCACTGCCATAAAAGTTGCAAATATCCTCCAAGCATATCATGCCCACAAAAAAATTTTACGAAGAAATATGCGATCGGAAGGAAAACCAAAAAATATCAGAAATTTTTAAGGATATATGTGCATAAGAAGAAAATGCCTGAATTACTTTTCAAAACGTCATATTAATTTTCTGCATTTTATTTTTCAACAACAAGAAAAGAACAAAAAATATTCAACTAGCAATAATCTGCGACTATTCTCAATCGCCGTATCGATAATAAGCTCTATTGTTATTGCATTCTCATAGACAAAAAAAAAATCGCATATTCAAAAAACAGCGTCAATCAGTATGGTTCATAATTGCTGTTGTTGACAGCCGACTTCTCGCAGCAACCTTAACGGCAATCCATTCGATGCCACCATATGCGACTTGTGCCCCGATGAAGATCGAGAATGTAAGTGCAGCCAAAGACAACTGTGATGAATAAGTAACGAAAATATACATCCACGCAAACGTAAGGCACATCCAGAATGTCGCCACTGTGCATTGAATTGTCCGTGAACGAGTGCTTATCTAAATACTTCATTTTATTACCGCAAAGAAATTAGTCAAACAAAGTATGCTTCCATCGTATTTTGTGACAATTCAGCACTATTTTGGTGTCAGCTGGTAGCAACAGCAGTGCAACCTAACTTTGTTATAATGCCGCATAAAGGATCGAACATAGGCCTCACATTACCTATGCTCTTCACATAAACATTATACTGGTGATGTGTGATCGAACTGTATGAGGTGTGCAAAAATATCTTAGGTCACCATGTATTGGTGACCCGTTATATCAGTCGCTTAATGATTTCTCGAATAAGATTCCGTACAAAACGAAAATAAAGGTTTTAATGGAATCTCAAAAGTAGATACCACCCACTATGGTGACGAAAAAGCAAAGGAAAAAACAGGAAAATGGAATCTGGTACGCAGAAATAGTTGGATCTCCTATTTACTTACATAAATCGCGAGACTCTTTAATGTTTCACATCACCTAGAATGTTCTTGCCACTTTTAATAAAATTTTCTGTATCAATCAACCACCACAATAAAAGCATTTGCAAACGTTTAGCACCAAAAGTACTCAAATATTTTTATATCGAAATAGGAAATCATTCATAAATTTTAATCTAACATGACACATAATAATAATATCATTATTATGCAATATAACAACCGCGAAACGAAGCACAGAAAAAACTCATCATAGGCTCCGCAAGGAGCAAGGAATATGCAAAATTCGAAGCGTTGTAAACTATGGACCCTCCAAACTTTCTATAAACTTACATCGAATAATTTCGCATTCGGTTCCATATCGAGTTGGCGTTTGGCGATGCACTCCTGTGCATAGAACTTTTCAAGACGTTCCTCTTTTTGCCTCCATAATTGCAATAGCCATTTAGCAAGCTCTTCATCACTCTCGGGTAACGATGCAGCTTCAAGTTGCCTCACATCGTAATGTACACTCTTTGGACAAGCACCAAGCAAAAATAAATCCACTTCCGATTGTACAATTGAATCCGCATACGCAACCGTTACGTCGTAGATGTGTTTGATGTAACCAGCTGCAAATAGAACATTCGATTAGATTATATCACATTTCAAGCATCAATTCGTTATCCTAGAAAACAATATTCAAATTTGTTCATTGTCCTAGCTAAATGCTCTATTTCAGTACCTCAGTCCATTCTGTGCGGGGACAAGACAGTGGGACGAAAAACACTAAAAAAAATTCCTCCAATTTTCAGCTACTTCTTCGAAGGATTCCCGAGATAAGCAATTTGAAAATTTTTACTTACAAAAAAAAACATGCAGAAAATAACATGATATATTAATTATGCAAATTTTCTTTGATGATCTCCGAGATATTCTTCGTGAATTATTTGCAAATATTGCAAGCAAATTGCATTAATGCATAAAATCGTTGCAAATATGCAAATGAAAATTGCAGTATCATATTCTGACAATGTCAAAATGCAATCTTCTCAATCATTGTGAACAAAGCAATGCCGAAGAAACGTTACACACAATCTTTGCTTCTATCATACCGCACATCAATCTACAACGTAATACGCAACATTTGTCATCTCGATATGCATCGAATTGATTGCAATCATTTACACTAAATTCACTCAACTATAAAAATTCGATGCTCAATCAAATGGGAAATAAATCTAAATTCATTTAATTATGAAAATTCTTAAGAGAGCCAACAAGGCGGAATAAATCATTTCATAATTTTCATAAAAATTAAACTTAGCGGCTAAGCATTTTTCAACGGGAAAAAATTTCAAAATTCGTATTATTATGAGATTCCCTTATGAAAGTTGTTAAGAAGCATTAAATGAACCGCACTTTAACACTATTTTTTTCAAATATTTCCGATCTTCAATCAAAATTTAAGTCGATTACGCTGTTTGAGAAATACGGTGATTTAATGAATAGAACAGCTTAACCATATTCAAATTTCCAAAATAGCTACTGCTTTTAAACTCTTTTAGAAATAACTAAATTGAAAGCGCATTAAAGCAGCTGGCACGATATGTGCTTTTTAGTTCTCATCAAATCAATCAGCATTGTGAATTACTAACAAATAAGAAAACGTATGCAACAAGTAGTCCATATCTAAAGCAATTTGACAGCTTCGATAAATGATTCAGAAGGGATTGTGTCTCTAATCTAACCATTTGAGAAAGGAACGAGTTCAACAGATTGCAAAAAAAAATGCAATTTTCCACGCATAAAATAGAACCAGGAAGTTTTTTAGAAAGTGATACATCAACTTAAAATTTAAGGGACCATCTTACAGCTGGGATTATATTCAATAACTTTTTATTCTTAATTTCAATGGTTGCTGAGTTGAAAATATCGAGTAAACACACATACGTTTAAATACCCATAGATATGACCGCTGCAGTGCGGTCTGTAAATGGAACTTTGCAAACGCGTGCAAAAATCATCAAATCCAATCCTACTAATGGATATTTCAAATCGAATTGGAACGGAATTAAAATCATACTGCAATAATTCGCAATTTATTAGCAAACTATTGGTACACTGGGAAATATTTAACAAATCCAATTTAACTGCAAACGAAGATTGGCACGATGGCTAATGTTTTGTTGAAAAATTTGCATCGATTCTTTGGTCATATTCATCACCGATGCGATCTCATCAACAGCAACCTTCATTAGAAGCTCGAGCATTCAACGATTAGATGAACGAATATTGAATTTGAAGCATCAATTGAAGATGAAACGATAAAGTGAAGTATGAGACAAGTAGAGGTGAGGCATTAAGCAGCAGGTAAGGACAATATGTCTTTCAATTGAATTAATAAACTAACCTTCGCGCATTTTTTTGATAATAAACGCGAAACCGGTCGTTTTTGGGTGAAGCACATGTGCATAATGGATGAGACCTTTCTTCTCGGCATAGATTCGACTTCGTTCGGTGGCTCGCTCACATTTATCTGTTCCTTCGGGAAATAACAAAAGCTGCAAAATCGAACATTTGCAAATGTCAACTTGAATAACTTTCTAATAA
The DNA here is from genome assembly GCA_006503575.1 of Baylisascaris schroederi. NCBI lineage: Eukaryota > Metazoa > Nematoda > Chromadorea > Rhabditida > Ascarididae > Baylisascaris > Baylisascaris schroederi. Next base: position 33,350 of record QEWY01003379.1, read on the forward strand.
TCCATATTTCGATTATAACTCAAATATTCAACTAGGCTCAATTGCTCTTGCTTAAATGTGGATCTCAGCTAAGTCCCCCAAATCAAACACGTAGACTAAACATCAAAACAGCGAAAACGTGAGTGACAAGCAATTCCTCTCTTATATCATCAAACCAACATCGCGTTTCAGATATATACGCGTGTCTCGAAAATTCTTACTTGCTGATGCTTTTCCTTGTAAATTCATCATTGTCAGTGAACAAATGCCGCTAGTGCAAATTGATGAATGGCATCTAATAGGAAGCTTCACCTCCACCTTCTCGCCCTCCCGACCTTCCCTAACCATATAATTAAGAAAACATAACTTTAGGAAAAGGGTCGCAATATGCATACGATGGATGAGAGCAAATGAATGCAGAAATTAAAAAAAAAAAGGACTTCTAGCAGTTCATAAATATTATGGCAACAAACACAATCTCAGAAGGCGTGTGGCAAAGCGAAGAATGTACAATAGGGAAAGCTACTCTCAATAATTTCCACAAATAAATTTGCAAATGAAGGCTTTGTGCTAAGCGCCATCTGCTACCGCACACCATAAACCACAAAACGAGCAATAAGAGGCTCTAACTTGCCGATTTTGACGTAGATATGCCAAATGAGGGATAGCATGCTAACATTTGATTGCTTTTTGAATGCTAAACTCCTTCTCCCTCTCCTTCAACTCCGCTTTCGCCTATACCTTGATAATACTAAAGAATGAATTGTAGAGTATTCAGTGAGCTGAGAGAAAAGATTTAAAAAAGAGTACAGGCAGCCAAATCAAACGATTAAAATTCTTTTGCTTCCTTTTTCCTTTTCACCTTAACCTATACCAACCTATGCAAACTCTACCAAGCGCCATGATTAATGCAAAATGAAGATGCACCCCGTATAGGCAGGTGCAAATGAAGCATTGCGCATAAAATCATCTTTCACAGTATTTACAATAAGAACCAAAACATTTCTCCCGTGGAACGAAACTCATCTAAATACAAAGCAGTGTTTACAGATTTCAATAAATAACTCAATGAAAGTATGCAATAATGATAAAAGATGATCACCTCTAAATTATTCACTATAGAAAGGTCTATTCAAACTTATGCGTGCATTTTTTTTTATTTAACAGCAGAAAAATATTTCCACATAGAGTCAACTACAGATCAATGATTTCTCTCCCACCTTTCATCTCTCCCTACATGTGCCGTACCGCTTATGTGAGATTGTAATTTACAAAATGATTAAAAATTATGAGGTATTCTCTGTAAGTGTGATGAAAAAGACCCTCTTGTCGTTTTTTCAGTTTCGAAGTACTACTTTAAACCAAACGGCTGTTCGCATAGAAGCGTTAATCCCTTCATGGCATTATGAATCCATATCTCCTAAAGAAGAGATCAAACGCTCATAGAGAAACACTTAAAGTTGACTTCGATTTCTAGTAGTTTCAGGGATATACCCAGGTAGTAGTACTACAACAATTAATTTCTAAAGTGAGTTTGAGATGAAATCAACGAATATAAATTAGAGAATGCTAGCAATTATTTTGAGGCAATAAAATGCCAAGAAAACAACTTTTAGAAGTTAGATAGGCATATTTACAAATTGAAGTGATAGAAATTTGAAAATTTTATGCTTTCTCATAGAGTTATCCGCATCAAATCAGAGTATAAAACTCGTCGGCGATGCAAGCAAACGATATATTCTTCGATTTGGAATCATTTCTATAGTGCCAATATTTTAATAATTAATGAATCGTCTAGATGCTCAAATCAATTCCCCTTCCATCATATTCTTTAACCACATCGAAATCAACTGATAGAACGTCCAAATGAGCCCACTCTAAACATACGCAAAGGCAAAAGAAATCAATCAAAACTTCGAGAATTTTATCCTTGAAATCAAGTCTCATGATTTCATATATGCAACAAATTGCAGCGTTAAAATATGCGCAACAATAATTTATTGTCGCTATAGAGATTTGATTCCGATTCTCCAGTTCATAGATCGCGAAATTTTTTGTAGGCTCGATTCGAGGACTACTTAACAAGAAATTATTAGAGAAATTCGAAAAGTCCGATTTGAAGTTACATTGGAAATTGTCGCAATTTCCTTCAAATGAAATCATCAACATCTTTTCTCATGCTTTTAGCCAATACAGCTAAAATATTTTAAAGTCATTCTTCAATAAAAATTCTGAGAGAAATCTTTCTGAAAGATTTTAAACACCCCTTAATTTGCACATCGAAAATTAAGTTGATCGCAGATGACTGACTACCTGATAGTTGAGGCCGGAATTTGCGTAATAGTCGATCATGCTTGTGATACGAGCGGAATCGTTGTCAAACGATCTATCGAGAAACATATATGCGTTGCATCCCATTGCCCAGCCTGCACCTGGTAGATACTTCAGAATACCCTTAAATGACCATCATCTTCCAACGATTCTACAATGCATCCACCAAGTCCAATTCGATACATGTTTAGCACGACCATATCAGCAAAATATACAACTAGGCTTTAAGCGTTTCCTGATGCAATACATACAATTGGCATATCCACAGGGGAAGCAATACTGGGAAGAAAGTGGATAATGGAATATGAGTGTTCCCTGTACCACGCCTCAGCCCAACCTAACTCCCTCCTTACCGATTTAAAAAGGAAGCAAAAAGTCTTCCACTCGAAGCTCTATCCTCCACCCAAAACCCTGTCTTCGTAGTATAGCGGTCACAATCTGCTAAACACATTTCTTTTTAAAATACCTCCATATACTTGTCTAGAAGCTGCATTTTAAGTTTCTAGTTTTTGAAGGCACAAAGGGTTCTATACCAAACGCTGGCAGGGAAGTGGAATGACAGCAGAAGTTGTTTTAGCAGAGATAGAAAGAAGAACCATAATGAAGCTAAAGAAACATATCCCATTTAAAAAACAGCTTTATGTGGTATAGCGTGGTAAGTGTGGTGTTGCTTCGCTGATCATATCTCCCAAATAATCCGCCTGCCAGATATAGCAAAAAACCTACTTTTAGTGATAACCATTTGCACATCACTTTCAATATTTTTTCAATGCCTTTTTCAGCTGATTGATAAAACAGAGAAAATATGATGTCGATTAAAATACCTCTCGAATCTCATGCAGCATTATGCAAATATCATCCATAAATCGATCTTGAAAGCAAAGAGAGCATTGAAACGAAGAAAGAACCTTAAGTGAAATCTTTTCTGAGGTGAGTAGCCAAGGATCCATTCGAATGAGAAGATTCCAAAAGAATAGCCAATCTAAGCACGTCCGATGGTTCATTATGATCAACGCCGGTTCGCTATGATCAATTTGTGTACCGGTCACTCTTATCTTCGTCCCATATGCCAACTCTATGAGACCCTGAATAAGAAATTATAATAAAACATTCTCGCATATTCTTAACATCTCTGCATATCTACATTCGAAATAATGCCCTCCGTATGGCCATTTCGATTTCTAATACCGACAAGTAGGAAAATCAGGGCATGAGAAGGACGTGACATTGAGATCGCTAGCATCACAACATCTCTTAATTGGGACGTTCATTAACTAAAGCAAAGTGCCTTCATATTGAATGAGGAGAGGGAAAGGCGGGCGGGAACAGTGGGAATTGTTAACCAATGTAACTAGGCCCACTTGTAACTATAATTTTGAGGGACGTCAACTTAGCCAACAAAAAAGAATACTTACAGATGGTAGCATGAGCCAGTACCCAATAAGCCGATCGACAATTTTCCTCCATAGACGATGATCGATGAAGAGCAAAGGCATGATCGGTGTGAGGATATACATACAGCCAAGCAATGCGGAGAGCAGTGTGAATATGCACAACACTGAACCTCGTGCCTTATCCCAAAGACCCGTTTGTCGAACTCTTTCTGGCTCGGCCATTCCCTCTACAACATCGTATACTCACTCACATATCAAACAAAATGGTCGGTTAAAAAACAAACCGCATACAACGTTTAACAATTCTCTAAGAAAAGTGAATGCATAAAATAATAAATCAGTAGAAAAATGCACCACGATGGCACGATAGCATCTGTAAGCACAGTTCAATGAATTGCCAAAACGTAAAGAACAATGATAAAATGCCATATTATGCACCTACGAAGACGTGTAGCTGTACAATTCCATTTATTTCTTGCCAATACTTGATTAGTCGCAGATTGAAATCAAATATGAAAAAGGCATACTTAAGTTCTAATAACTTATACAAATAAATGGAAATGAAATTGATGATAGGGATCAATCTATGATCGTCCAGTAGCAATAGCTGATAGTGGTCAACATGGCTGGCTTATGCGGATAGTGATGAGTGGATCCAATCGCAGAGAAGACAACTATAAATGTGCTCGTCAAAAAAAAAAATTGCTAATAAAGTCAAAGCACTGAAAGAGTAGAATAAATAATCATTGCAAAATAAAGAGAGAAAAAGGAAAAGCTTAAATTATGAGAGCCAATCTTAAATGAATACCTTTATCAAAGATTAGTTCATAGCCATATAAATCTAAAAGATCTCTAAAAAGTTGCAATATAAAAGCAAAAAAGAAAAAAAAAACTTCAATATCGAATGTAAATTATTATGACAGCATGCTTATTGCGAAACAAAAGAATTCAACAATATTTGAAAACATCACCAGCATCACTGCAGAGATAAACCGGAAATGACAATGTTTAGCAAATAAATTTTATTTTTTTTTTGTGAAATAAACGAAACGTTGCAGTTCAAAAACAATCATCCTAAAACCAGTAAGGCATTAAATATGACGAAAGTAAGCGCAATATGCGTTTTGAGCAATTTCGTCATCCAATAAACCCATTAATAGCAATGTTATTTTGAAACAATAAGATAATAACTTCTAAAAGACTATAATACCTTCTATAAGGCTATTTACACGATTGCGATGTACTGCAAGTTCCATAAAAAACCGCATCTTATTCAGACGGTTGTAAGATAGCAACGAATTGAATCTGACTCGTATATATGAGGTCAACAACAAAGATATTGGATGATCGAAAACATAAACAGGTTTAAATTTCCACGCTATCACATTCTATACCAATTTAAGTTCCAGTATATATCGACGTGGTTAAGGTTGAAACCATTTAGCAGATAGAAGAAATGCAAATATATAAACTATGTAATAACACAAAAAAACATCATTCTTAGCGGCGTTAGCGGCGTTCGACTACATCAACACCATTCGTCTGCTTACTAGTTTACCTATTCTCCTCGAATGATCACGTTTTGATCAATCGATTATTTCCATATCGATATTTGATCAGAAATGATCACATTCGATACAATCAATTCAGCTCAATGAATCATTACTTAATGAATGGAAAATTTAATTAACGAGAAATATGTAGAAAAAAAGTAGTTCAAATTCACTAAATAGTATAGTTGAAATGCTCATTAAGGTAATTCTTTAATAATTGAAATCTTTATTTTAAAATAGTATTTAGACAGTTCGGAAAAATTTACGTTTTTTTTTTCTCATCGCCCATATAACCTTCGTAGAAAATGATAGAGTTTCTATCATCTTGTGCACAACCTATATAAAACATTTTCAGTTTATAAATAAACAAACATACAATTTATCTATGTGTTTATCTACTTATAGAGCTATCTTATATATAAAACAAAAAATACAATTTTGCCTACACATAACGGATGGCATAGAGGCATCTTGTATGCAACGAATGGCATGGCGCCGGCTCATACATCGATGGTATCGAATCGTCTTAAGCACAACGAACAATAAACGAAGCAGTATAGATGTGATCCTCGAGAGGTAGATCAAAACAATGAAAGTGTTCCACAAAAGGCAATGAGAGCAATATACAGCTAGGCATAAATGAAATGTGGCAATATGACCACGTAGGCATAGAAGAGATTTTTTTTACGTGAAAATAGAAGAGGAAAACTTGTCGACATCGATGGAAATATATCAAATTGCGTCGAAGAAATAAGAAAAAAAAAAACATTGCATTAGAAAACCGGTAAGAAATTCAACGCACAACTTCGACGCGCATTCTCGCTTACTCAAAATTACTATCTGATTATTAAATAGCGCCATCAATCCTCTGCTATAGAAGTGGGGAAAGAGAGGTGAGTATAGATCGGTCTATTAGATAAATAGTAGATTAGATATGCCATATTGATATGCTCAAAATCTATCGCAAAAAGATTAGTTGAGAGTCGCTTGCATAGGTGATAAAGTGATCTGTCTCTCTTCCTTTAGAAAAAAATAAACAAATGGAATGAAATAAAATAAAATAAAATAAAATAAATATAAAATAAAATAAAACAAAATAAAATAAAATAAAACTCCTTAAACCGTTTAATCATAAAACTAAAAACCGGAAACTGAGGAGAGCAAAAATATAAATAATAAAAAAATAACTTCTATAGCCACCATAGATAGTATTTAACAGAGTTGATGAAGGAAAAATCTTCTCAAAGTATTTCTCGTCGAACTTATAGAATAGATGTCGAGAATTCTGTACTACTTTCCTATGATTGTGGTGAATTTTTGTGTGATTTCCTCTAAGATATTCTCCACTTTTATGCGTAGAAATAAATCTTTTATAGAAATGGAATCGTCGAGTTTTCTCAGTATTTTGAGAGAAAAGAAATTACTATTCACGTTATGGTCAATTGATTTTTCTTGTTTCTTTTTGCTCTACAAATTATACTTCATCCTTTCGACCACCCCACCTGTTCCCCCTTTCCTCCCCCCCCCCCCCCCCCCCCCCCTCATTCATCCATATTAGTATACCCTTTATACGACACTTCTTTTTGATGCGGTTTCCGTTTTTTTTTTTCAGGTGAACATCCTCGTCACACCACATCTTTGCGCACAAATTTCTATCTAGTTATTCAGGCATCAGAGATAATGGATTGTAAAAGCCACTGTTCAGTCTATAAAGTGGATTCAACCATATGATCGAATGTGGGATGTCACAAATTTAAAAGGGACTACTTAAATGAATGACGCGAAGTACCATTCATTTCAATAAAATTTCAGTTCCGCTTAACATGGCAATGCTCAATGATCGTAAATCTATAAAAAGTGCTATAAATTCAAATTTAATTAGAATTTATTCGGACGGTTCCCTCTATGAGTAAAAAGATTAGTCAAATTCAACAACGTTTTGCTCCTCTATCCATAGAAATTGCCACCCAGAAAAAGTGAGCTCACTCATGCAAATTCAGTAGCGTCTTTAACCAATAATCACCAAGTTGGTCGTGTAAGTAACGAGTGAATCCTAAAACGTAATCGGTCAAAGCAAGAAGCATAAGAGTGCAGCTGGCACGATAAAAGGAGCCTTTGTAAATTCCACAAACCAGAGCAATCAATTGCCTAAGTTACTCGATTACAAATAAATAAAAAAAAACTCGAATAATTAGGCACCCATATTTTATCAAATATGACCTCCTTGACATCTAAAGAAAACTGTACGCATATACCCTCTCGACAGCTATCTTATAAAACTAATAAACGTGAGGCTTTTAACGGCCACTATAGCGTATAATCCGTATGCGATTTAATATTGAATGAACTGAAAAATATTGCCGAATGAAAAACTGTGAAGTCGAAAAATGTACAAGGCAATAGACCTTGAGAATATAGTGAAATAATGCGGTATCGAATAAGAGAATGAATGAAAGCAAGTTTATACATCTATGTCAATCATATTGGCAGTGATCACTTTAAAAAAAAACATCAAAAAGTTTGTGGCGATATTGTTGTGATTGAGAGATAACTGCTTAGGAAACGACGTAATGATAAATGCATTCCAATGAATGTTTATATTATTAATCATCGATGCTTACATCATATCTTAATTCACTCATAGAGAACGATTATGTACTCAACGAAAAAACAAAACAAAAACGTTGCTTGCACTCGCTTATCACGTATTTATCAATCAACAAATTCCACTAACAATATAATAATCTCAACTTATATTTTAATATCAGAAAGCTTCATCGTCGATCGCTCGACCGGATATCACTTTATCGCGGCTGCTTAAAATTTTCTATTCCTTTAGCAATAATGCCCCTTCGCTTGTATTTTTTAATCTCGACAGTAGGTGTTGGCTGCCAATTGTCGGAATGGAAAGTGGCAAAAAGCTGCGAAAGAGAAGGAAGTAGACTTCGCTTCTTCCTTTAATTCGGAGTGAAAGGTGTCTTTCAAGGGTGTATTTGGAGCATGCATTATGGCACTACTTCGTCTACCTATGTCGGTGTGTATGTCTGTCTATGTTGTCTGTTTGACAATTTTGAAACTTGATGGCTACAGTATATAACACAAAACAACAGCATTCGCGTCAACCGATCTATTTCGAAAGTATCTACAAACATTTCTTAAAAGCGGAAACATCTATGCGGTCTTTACAGTGGTCGCTTCATAAAAATTTTGATGAAGATTTGTATGAATGATACTATAAATGAAAACTTGAAGATTTCATATCGCTTACGTTAGTACGTCTTGCCGAATTACGGTATTGGTTGATTAAGTGTACGATAGATGGAAGCCGCTATTCATGCAAGCTCCTTTTGGAGCTGTTTCTCTGCTCACTTTTGCAAACAAAGCCTTCCGACCGATTCCACTAAACTAATTGCATCATCGGGAATATTCGAAGGAAGAGCAACGATCCCTAACCGAGAAAACTCGATGGCTAAAGTTTAGAACAAAATGGTGAACAAAAATGTCGAGGAATTGATTTCATTATAAGAACATTGGATAACGAAGCAAATCGACCGTCATCCATAGGTTTGTTCTCTTCACATAACGCCTTAATAAACATCGTAAACTATACGTTAAATCAATTAACGAAATATACTAACAGTTGTCATCAAAAATTGCCGCAGGCATTTCAGCGTTATTGCCACCCACAACAAATCAAAAAAAAAAAACTTAAACGATGCACATAGCAATGACAATCGCATTTGACATACAACACAAATGTGTACCCCAATCGACCAAATCACAATTAAATGCACCTTGAGAATTACAACTTTAACACATGGTTTGTTATATTTAATATGACTACGCACACATATCTTAGAAAATAAAATAAGATAATAACAATAAAATAAAAAATAAAAAAACAAGAGAGCAATTCATATGACTAGAAATGCAGAGTAACTTCAAAAAGACACCGCAAGAAAGAGAGAGCAAAAAAGAAAGAAAGAGAGAGAGATTCCATAGGAGTGTTTAAGGCGGAAATTCACGATCGATAAGTTAAAATGACATAGCAGCGAATAAAGAGAAAACTTAAAACGTTTCTCTCTATAGTCTAAAGAGGATATGTGTCATCTAAATGTTGAGTTGAATATTCACAAGCAATTAGCCAGCTAGCTGTCAATTCTGCTTTTTCTTGATGACTCTTTTAGGCAATAAAAATTTAATACAACCTCAATGCTAGCCGTAATTTTTTGATGTGGATATTATTATAGAAATGCATAATAATAAACAGAAATGGTTTGATAGTCAAATAAACCCTCAAACTTGGCTAATGAAACCAGCATAAAAGTTTTTTTACAAGCACTTTTTGGCGCATTTGAAGACATAACAATACAAGATTACTTTTAAATACAGTATAAAGGGAAATATTTAATCAATTACGAGCATCCATTAATAACCAAGTAGAGAATGCTTTCATTAAACACCAAATCCCAACTTATTCATATTCCCTAAGCAGTAATATTCTATGATTACATACTCATCACAGACATAAAACATGCAATAGTACAACAAAAACAGATGTAAACTATAACATAAACAATTGAGTTTGCAATGCAGTCTAATCAAAAATGAAATATACTATGAGTGCTTACTGCCATAAACACATTTCACCTGTTACATTCCAATGAATTGATCAATGAGCAAATAGAATTATGAACTTTCAAACAGTATCGTCGAAACCAATAGAACTCTATCATAATTCAATGCATATTCTTTGAACTTCAAGCAACTATCAAATTTAAAAAAATTTTTCATGTAAATAATAGATTTATACTGCATGAATTAAAATAGGGATGGCTTCTCGAAAATAAACCTTCCTAGACCGAACAACCCACCTCTATGCATTTTGAAAAAGAGAACACTCTCATCTGCTTACGGGTAGAAATCCCCATAACATATGTCAACCCCTCTGAGCGGATCTTCTATGGTTTATGCAGGATGCTGACAGAAGACTTCAGTGCAAAATATGTGGATATTCAGTCGCCCAAACAATATTTCTTAATAAAAAGGAATAAAAATAATATGATATTCAACGTTTTGCAGTGCCAAAAACTGTTCGTCTCATTCATTCAGAAGCCCGTTCTTCTCTATAGATCACCCCCAGAAGTCTCATATAAAGAAAGAAGCATCGGGGCCTTTATTTGAGTAATTACGATATTCAGATATCGGCAAACTGCATATATAAGAATCCTCTATTAAAATGTTCAGCACTGTGCTAAAAAAATTTTAAAAAAATAACTAATTGAAAGGAGGGTTAAAACATTGAAAGAGGTGAGTTTATAAGAAAATTTTCTGAAGAAATTTTTGACTCATACCCAACAAAAGGATATTTCGTCAGCAGAAATCCTGCATAAAAACATGAATTCAATGCTTATACAATCAGCTTTTATTCTCCTACTTACCAATTTGCGAGCCACTGATGAAAGTTACTAAAACCAAAAAAAAAACCATATCACATTGCGTATACTATCTTCTTGTTTTTGTAACTAGTAAGGTTCTCTTTCTATGAAAAATGCCCATTCGTATGCTTACTTAGTTATTTGTTCCCCGGAAATATAAAACAATACTTTTTCTTTCGCAGCTGTTTTTCAATAAATAATGACTTGTAAAAACGATGACTTCCTCACATAGAAAATCTGTATATGACCTTGCTAGGACCGGTTTTACGACAAGATGTCAGAGATCATATCGGTAGATTTGCTTAATCTCGAACAACTTCACAACAAAGCGAATCCCCATCAGCTTACCTGTCTATCAATAATGAGTCTCGTTAATCGCTTTACCATATCGGCGTTGCATTACCTCCACAGCGAAATATTCAAAACCACCGTATCTCTTCTGACAAAACACATAGAAAAGACATGAAAACACGACGTACACTTTGACGATGAATATAGCGTATATGAAATAGATCCAAATAGATGATGATATAATCCAAAATAAGAATGCACAATAATAGCCAATCCCACTAGTTTCAACCTGCAAAGATATTCTTCATTTGTCGTATCGATGCAAAGTCGAACAAGATTAGCGAATACGACAGCATCAACTCAAAATTTTTATTTTCTCTTTAGAGAAGAAAGATCGAAATATGCTATATATGGATGTTCGATTAGTTAATCAAGGTTAATACTTATTAATATTCATCGCCTCTCAGAATATTGAAATACTCTGAAAATTTTTTATGGAAGAGCGAAAACTATGTAATGAAAAAAAAAACGAAATTTCATCAGCTAAACCAAGTAATTACTGGAAAAATAACTGCAAATTTTCTTTTAAAAAGTGAGTAAAAGTTCAACGGAAAAAAGAGAAATGAACTGAGAATGTTCAACACTTAAGGGATTAGACTTCAATTTCAATTCATACATTACCCCCTCAAATACTTATAGCTGGATGCAACCAGCATCGGTCATTCCTCATTGTTATCTCAAAAGAACGCCTATAAATAGGACAATAAATTTTTCACAATGATGTACTCTTCTTGAAGATTCTCTAAAAGATGACCGCTTATTGGACCTCACAGCAGATGGATTCGAAAGCAATAAGGGTATATTTCAAGGAAGAAAATTCTTGAAGTCGAGCAATAGGGTGAAGGAAGAAGCATCACGCCAAGGTGCAACCATTAACATCTGTGATCGCTAAACTGTGAAATCTTTGTGGATACAACGTTGCAATATATAAACCGAAACATCTATAATGCTTGAACCAATAGAGAGTTTGCTGTAAGCAGCTTTCTACCGTAACTTTTTCATATATGTGCTTAGTAATGGCATAGTGCTGAAGTCATTGTAGCAGTTAAATGGTGGTAGCTGAGCGTGCAAGCAATACTATATTTCAGATCACTTCCTCTCACATAGATAAGCGCCCTGCTGAGGCCATGAATCTTTCAACGGCGAAGTCGCCTCCGCGGTAAGAAGAGATTCTGTATGCTGCTCACGGTGGCATGCAAGTGGACATTGCCATCCCGTTGCCATCTCGAAGGCTTCTGTAGATGGCAATCGTTGAGGGACCCTCATTTGTACTTAGCAGAAAGCAAATGTGCGCATCCATAGGAGCGAGTCCCACTGCGGTATAGCATTCTCGATCAGATATTATTTGCGATCGCTCGATGTGAATAGTAACGAAGAGCATAAATTTCCGCCTATAACCACTCTGTGAAAAATACGACCTTTGAAAGCGTCCCTCATCGCTTTGCTCCACCAAGAAGGCAATGAAGTGCATGGGAATATACGCCAACCAAAGCAAAGTTAGCGGAAAACAGAAAGGGCAAGAAGGACGAAAGAACCAGAATGATAAGATATGAGAAGGGCAGGCGAGGTGGAGAAGGGAATGAAAAATTAGAGGGAATGATGAAGGAAGGCAAGTAAAAGAGTGAAGGAGAAAAGAAGGCGAGAAAGAAAAGAGCAGATTTGCAGCTATGGGCAAGAAAAAGAGGAAGAATGAAAGAATAGGGCAAACATCTAAACAAATCCCATATGAAAGACTAACTGGCCAAAGAAGGCGTGCTCCACTCGGTGTGAACGGTTCATTCGTCGTGTAGAAATGCTCCAGCCGTCTTTCTTTTTCCTTCCACAGTTTGTTTAGCCAAGCAGCAGCATGCGCCTCATCCAATGGTACCTCATTGATATCATACCTTTTTGTGTCAAAATGCACCTCCTTCGGGAATTGGCCTTTCATCAGCAATTCCACCTCGCTATTCACCATACCGTTCGGATATCCCACCGTCACATCGTACACATATCTTATATATTTTCCTAAAATAATTCAAGATCATTCGATGACCGAAAATGAAACTTTTTAATTGGTTTTCAGTGATTAAATTCACTGTAAAACCATTAAAAATGCAAATCACTGAAAAAAAACGTAAAAACGAATGTTGACCCATAAACATAGGCCACCATCACACCTGCAATATCGCCTGTTACATTAATAAAGTGACTTGGCCCACATCGATAGAAGATTTCTTCCCTCGCGGGTAGGATAGAGTTTGTCTTTGCCTTCATCTATAAAATCCCTTCCAATGACTGTTCTTTTAAAAAAAACCATTTTAATATTCTTTGACAAATAAAACAAAAATTTCGACTACAAATCAAAAACATCTTTTCAGTGCAGTCACGCTTAGCAACTGAAAGATAATTTTTTGGTGCTTCTATTTCTCACCACTTATTTTGATGAAGTCAATATTATTTGCCTCCAAAAAAACTGTCTAAAATAAGCGTAGAATGGAGTGAAATGCGAATAAACATAAGCAAATATAAGCAAATTCGAGCAAATATATGCAAATATAAGCAGCATTCAGAAGTAAAATATATAAGGTATTCTATTCCATTAACGAGTCGGAGTTCACATTAACGTTATGATGTGTGGCACATGTTTCCAAGACTAACAAATAAGAACGAACTTCGTCGCATCAGTTGAAGAAGATGGATGAATCCAGCAGTTCGTGGATGAAGTACATATTTATACTTTGGTAATGAATTTTTTTCAGCATACATATCGCTAAGGAATGCCGCCCGTGCACCGCGATCTGTACCTTCGGGGAACAGCAACAACTGAAACTAAGAAAATTTGCATCTAAAAAACAAACAAATAAATAAACAATCAAACAAGAAGCATTATCAGTTGGTTAAAAAATATGAATTGAAACAGACTGAAATACCTAATATCTTTGCAAATTTGCTTCGAACACCGAAATAAACATATTAACAAGTACAACTGACATGACATGGTGATGGAATAATGTAGGGTGGAGGGATGGGAATACGTAAGTGAAAATAGGCGTCGAATCATTTACCGATAGATTCCCTACCTCTACCCATTTTTGTAAAAACAGAAGTGAAACTTTAGCTGGTCTTCAATAGCGCCCTATATAATTTCCCGCACTCCTTTTACGTGAACATTGAATTTTATGGGATGTACTCCTAATATGTGAATCAATTAAGACCCTTCAACACAATGTTTTCCAATGATACATCTTTGCCTTCTGTCTGTGTTCTCAGTGGCGCATTGAAATGAAAAAGAGAGGGCAAAATGATCGAAGGGTGAAGTGAAGGATATCAAGGTGGGATTTGTTCTATCGACAATGCATTTGGAGGGATGAGGCAGGGAAGTACTTTAAAGATATGCAACGATCATGTATAACTGTAAGAAGACAACGATCATCCAAGCCTGACCCTCTCTCTACTAATGAGTTGAATAGGGGGACAGCCATGAACGAATGGCGGAATTTTGCATGTGTCAAACAAACAATGGAAGGTTTTTACGTGAAAAACCAATTCATACAATGTGTTCAGCTTCATAAAATTGCTCAACGACGGCATAACACTTCCAGCATATCCAGAATGCCCAGAAAAAAATCACATTCCCTTCAGCCATTTTGACCATCCATAGTTTAACGAACCCCCGGTATCAAAGAGGATTTTAGTCGCTGTCGCGGGACAACAGACTAATATTTTCTAATTTTGTGGATCACAAAATGAAGACTACAAACGGTTATCTATGCACCGCATCCCATTGCCCATCCTAAACAACAGACCAATAATGACTTATATTGTATGAATTACCCATAGTACTATGAAATCCACATTGAGTTTGCTTAACGTTAACTTTATATATACATATATACATATATATATATATATATATATANATTACTCAAATAAGATGTGATTTATAGATTACGACTCAATCTGATAGGATGGTGTCAAAATATCAGCCGAAAAACTTTGAAGACTTCAGAATTAATAATAATAATTATTGATGTTGGTTACTTGCGGTTGGTCCACCCTATCCACATTCCCTCCAGTTAAACCGTGAAAAAGATAGAGATGCTGAAATACTCTTGAATAAGAAGAAAAACCTTTCAACTTATGTTTACTAGGTGAAATTGAAGAATTAAAGTTACCAATTTATTGCCAATACTCGGATGATAATTCATATTGCTTTAGATAGGTTGGATTTTCTCATGCAATTCTCAAATGCGAAATACAGCTGGCAGCAAACAGTGCTATACAGCTCCCTTGCCATATAGTAATTGACAGCTAGCTGTTCATATAATTTAGCAAATCAATACCGTAAATCCCTCTATAAAGCTTAAATATTTATTAAAATGAAACGAGACATACCGCAGGAAATGTTAGCCAATATCCAACGAATCGATCAGCACAAAATCTCCACAAACGAGGTGCAATATAGACGAATGGTGTGAATGGCATCAATACGAAGATTGAACCCAATAACGACGATATAAACAATAACGCACAAAACAATGTTCCCCGTGCACTGGGCAATTCCATTACCAATGTGACAGCTGCAAATCTGCAAATAAAAAATATTTTTTTAATTTTTTTATTTACCTATGCTAAATAAATCAACGATCGAAACTTCATCGGAACATACATAACGCCGATGTAATTAAATAAAAGCGAAACCAATAGACAAAATTTTATGGCAGATTTCATGTTTTTTTTTCTACGCTGTTCAATAGCAAATCAATACCGTAAAACTCAAATTATAAGCCCTATCAACCCGAGAAAGTTGGGAATTTTGAAACCTTTCTTCTCAATATCACCTAGATTGTACGTCGCCTCATAAGATCGATGAAACTATATATAGCTCGCAAGTGATAAAGTCTTCCTTAATAATTACACAGTAACACTCCTGCATAAGATTAGAGTAATGCAAAAGAAGCAAGAAAGGCAAACATTCGAGAAGGCACGTGCAAACACGCGCCGGTTAGTGATATTCAAGCATTCTTCCCCCAACCCTCTACCCCCTCCCCTTAGAGCAGTGAGGGATTTCAAACGGTTTAGTTCATAGAGGGGGAAATCAACTAGCAGATAAATTCTCCAATAAATGAGAAAAAAAAATGCTGAAAAATTTCTTTAAGAAAAGGCTGGATAAAATAGTCTTAAATGAGTGAACGCCGTCAAAAAAATAAAAATAAAAATTGACAAAAAAATTTTTGGTCTCTAACAAACATAAATGTTTACAAATCTTATTATTTTCTATCATTTAATCCTCTATTATTATAAGTTTCCCATCGAATTGTATAATCTCGGTATCCATAAAAAATATCGCAACAACGAGGTACTTAGGTATTCATAGTGGTTTGGATAACCGATAGACAGATAGAAACCTTATAAATCAAAAAATAAAGAAATAAAACCAACATGCCAACTTTTAATAGAACCTCACCTAAACATTCAACAATACTTCAATGAAAGCACTTTTCCGAGATAAACGCAGAAATAAGCAGAAAAAAAAGGTATAGAATATGGCCACCCAACGAATAGTTGACAAGTGGAATTTCAAACGTAGACATTTTGACGTGTTTACAAATTTTTCCATAAGTGGATAATTTCCATATTACAATATAAAATCACTCCGAATAAGACTCCAATTTAGCTCCGATTCACCACACAATCGTTGTGTGTGTGTGTTGCTGGCACATAAGTATTGCATAAAAAATTATGGATCTTTTTTTTCAGTGAGAAACGCAAATTTTCGGGAAACTGCTTCGATGTGAATTAAAACACGGTTTCTCGCCCGCAGATTTGCATATTCGTCTGAGGAGTCAACAGCATAGACTGCGTCAAATGTTTGTCACGCTTTTCTACTTGCCCCTTGCCGAAAGTAAATTTTTTATCCCTCTCCCCAATCCTTCCCCACCATTTCTGTCTGCCTCGTTAATTAAGAATACCTCCGCAAGTCATAGCCATCCGTTTGTACGACTGCAATCCTCCATCTCCAGCTATAATCTCCACCACCTTACCTACGTAAATTTACCTACACATTACTTGGGGAAGTACCTTTTTCCACAAATAGAAAACGAAAGCACCAACAAAAAAATCGTAAATCTTTCTCACTTGGAGAGAGGAAAAAATTACTTCTAAATAATTTCCTAAAAATTACTCAAACACAATAAATTAACGAAAAAAAAGAAAGAATTTAACCTGAAATTAAAAATTCAGTGCAATTTTGAATTTTGAAATTCACCTAAAATTAAAATTGCACTGAATTTTCAATTTTATTAACACCAACGTTAAGCACAATAAGAGTAATATTTAAGAGCGTAATTGCAACACAATCTGTTTCTTGAATACTATTGTTGAGTACACATTATAATAGTATTTATTAATGCAATATATAATTGTTCAACAATGAAAATATCAACGCATAATGTCAAACAGTAAACATATAAAAATAAAACCTACTAATATTACGCAAAAGACAAATAGAGGTAATAGAAACTGTTACTGTATATTGTTACCGTATAATCAAATAGAGGTAATAGAAACTGTTACTGTATACTGTCACCGTATAATCAAATAAAGCTAATAGAAACTGTTACCATATACTGTTACCGTATAATCAAATAAAGGTAATAGAAACTGTTACCGTGTAAGTGTAAAACAGAGACCCTACTATATCATTAGGTTATTTAGGTCCTTCCTTCGATAAATTTTCTGAAGCAGAGGATGCTAATATACGCTCTCAATATTAGACTACCTTTAGAAAAAATTAGCCAACTAAATAATTCAAAGAGACTTTTATTTCGATACCACAAAAAAAATTTTGAAACTTAATTAAATGAGATCCATCTGAAGGCGAAAACAGTACATTCTGAAATAGACACCCTGGGGCTTTTCGCAATTATACGGTAGCTTAAAAATCGAATCAACGAGGCACTAGATAGAGAGTATATAATCCTTGGTACTTCTAGCTATAAAAGTTCATAAGAAAGAGTGGAGAGCTTTAGGTGAACGTCGTCGCGTGATCAAAATTGAAACGCAAATATAACGCAATGAACTAGAGCACTTAAAACTGATAACGTTTTAATTGCTTCACGTTTCCGTAGCATTCATGCGAAAAAAAGAAAATGGAAGTGGAACGAGATCATTCGTCTGTCAATAAACATCTGTCAATAAAAAACGCTCTAGTTTCAATTAAATAAACAATATCAGTTTTCAATAATAAAAATACATAACAAAAGATATGTAAAACAAATTGAATAATTGAATGCATACTACTAATAAATTTAAATAAACTTGTAGCTTTATTTAATCAATATCGAATAAAGTCAATTTCTATAAAACGCCCTCATGAATATGGGACAATGTTTGAGATCGATGATTCACGCATGGAGTCATCACTGCGTATCGATGCATAAATATTCAACAGCCATAAACTATAAATAAATAAATAAATAAATAAATAAATAAAACTTCTGTATTCTTCCGTAATTATAAATCTCTTCAATATAAAACACTAATGAGCTCTGCTTCCTTTTTTTATACTACACAAGAAACTCAAAAAGATCATGAAGTTACGTGAAAGGAAGATATAGACGTAGAATTAGGTATCGGGCAAATGGTATAACTGCTAAAAGGTAAAAATGTATGAATGTACAATTATAACTGGTATTGGTATAAACCGCAATATCGGTATAACCACAAAAGATATACTGTACAGATGTATAAGTGGTATAATTGGTATTGGTATAGGTAGTGATCTCTATTTAGCACAAAGCTTAACAATGGAGAACTGCAAACTGTATAAACGATTTCTAGAAATTTCGACAGCAATAAAGAAAATACGAGTGGAATATATTTCAAAACTAAACCTAACAGAGTTATAATTTTAAAAAAAATATTTGAAAAAATAAATTAACCTATTACTTTATGTTATGAGCAAAGAAATTGTTCAACATGCACAACACGACCACTTAGATTCGAGGTGGCCATAAAGGAAAAGCAGATAGGAGGTGAGGGAAGGGGTAGGGTGAAAAGGGAACGGCATGATACCATTTTACTAGATTACCTCTACTTCAAGTCGACATAACAAAATACCATATGCGGAAGAAATCAATAGAATTTTTGAACCATTCTTTCAGCAGCTCATTCTTTTACGCTCATAAGGTAGATGAATTATGATGCCAATAGAAATTCCCGATATTTTAATTCAATTTGATCTAAAATTCTATCACCACAATAAATCCTCAACCAGTAATTCGATACGATTTAATCGTTTTTACTGGAAGTGTTACAAATATAATCGCAAAGCAAGCAATTCCGTTGTATCCACCATACATAAATTGTTGAAAAAAACTGCATACTTTTTTTCTATCCCCACAACACTTATCTATGGTTACTATGTTATGTTACGCTTAAATTAATGGCAATGATATAAAAATAATAAGGAAAGTACTGCGCATTTGCTGAAAAATGTTTTTTTTTTCAATTTACTTCTAAACGATACGTTCATATATCCTCTTGTTTGAATGTTAATACTATCAAAAGAAAAGAGCGAAAAGATTGACGTAATCAAATTTTTATAGGAAATATTTCTAAATAATCGCTAGAATTATTTCTTACAAATTCAAAACCAAAATTTAGATTTCCTTTTTTTAAAAAAAAAAAAAGAAAACGAATTTTTTTGGATCGTTTGGCATCTTTGCTGCAGAAAGTGAATTTCATTTCTCAAAGAAGAGAGCTTCGAATGATATATTTGAACTCGAACGTACCTTGAAATTATGCATTGGCATTGATGTGTTCGGTGGATTTAACTCTTTTTTCGGCTCCAAAGAACAATTCACATTTATTTGTTGAATGATTTCCGGGCTTGTTGAGTGATTCCCCTCTTGGCTCAACTCTTCTGAAATCGAAATGAGTACAAAACATACCGTATTGATTAGTATCTATCGTCATCTTATCATTAACTTAATCACCTTTAATCAGTGTATTATCACTGATTTATTGTTTTTATAATTTAAAAGTCAACAGTGTGCGTAGCCAAATTATACACTAAACAATATCAATTGCATAGGAATAAAAAAATTCTTGTTCTTTACAAAAACATTTCGTGAGGTCGATTTGCTCAAACATCTTAAAGCAAATGGGGGTTATTTTTTGAGTCTAATTCAGGCCATTTTTACCCACAACGCAAAAAAATATTAGCCATAAGATCCACAACGTGGAATTCAAAGAGAGGATGGCTTACAAGAAGCCTATCCTTGATCAATCCATTTGGTGTGAACGAAAGGGTGTTGATAGATGGTAAGAGTGTGGGTCAGTGACCTTTACGATAGACGCTTCTTCCACATAGGATAGAGGAACCAACCAAGAGGAATCTTTTTTAGAATGGTTATTCCAGATTCAGAAACGAATGAAAAAAAAAAATAATTGAAATGCAAAAAAAATTTACAAGTATTCAACTTTTGTTATATTGAGTTGTGTCGTATATTCCACACGTTACTTCTTTGTTATTGCTCACGTAGAGGAACCAACCAAGAGGAATCTTTTTTAGAATGGTTATTCCAGATTCAGAAACGAATGAAAAAAAAAAATAATTGAAATGCAAAAAAAATTTACAAGTATTCAACTTTTGTTATATTGAGTTGTGTCGTATATTCCACACGTTACTTCTTTGTTATTGCTCACGTTTTACAATCTAATAAAATCAAATCAAAGAATACCCAGATGACATACCTAAACCAACTGTATAGGAGGTGTCCTTTAACAGATGCAGTACCATATCGAGATCCTCCATATTCAAACCTGTAAAAATTACAACTACACTATTGAATTACCTCTTGAACATAGGTCAAAATACCGTATCCATATCATTGGTAAGTGGACACTTACAGTCACAACTTGCGTAAATTGAGTCTTCGTTTATTGGTTACCAATTGAAGCGAGAAAAATGCTTATTTACTAAGCGGGCACTATATACAAGCGTAAGCTTAGGCTATACTTTAATACTCCTATGCCGTATCAATGTGTGTGATGTCCTTTGACCCTTATAGGATTCTAAGCAATCTACTGCCTACCTGAAGCAAACCAGAAGATGTAGGTGTCTGACGACTTTGAACGATAAGAATTCAAAAATGAGGGCCACTATTATATCACCATTATGGCCATTACGATACGAATTAAGGACATTCAGCATGCTGAATAAAACTCTTAGATAACATAAACTTCATCTCCAATAGATTACGATGAATGAAAATTTGTCTTGCCTTCCTTCAAGATATTACCAAAAATTTCAACACATTGATTTGAGATATTATGAAGAGCTCTAACTTGCTTTATTTGTCTTTAGAAGATTCGAACTCTCTTTAGCGCTTTAGCTGCAAAATTTCCATTCCTATCTTGAAAGAAAGAATGAAATAAACTGAAAATAAAATAAAATAAAGAAAGAATGAAATAAACTGAAAATAAAATAAAAATTGAAAATAAAGCTAAATTTGAGTATTTCTATACAAATCTAATCTGATGTTCCTAATCACGCTCGAAAATTCAACCGTTAAACTTACAAATAACATCATCCTACAGATGTATTTCTTTCGAGGAATTCAAGGTCTATCCATCCATTCACATCACGTGCATAGGTATGACTATGACCAGAATGAATTTAAATGAAGCAATCATAGGTAGACAGGTAGGCAAATAGACAAACATATACCCACAGGTAGGCAAAGAGGCAAACATATACCCACAGATAGGCAAAGAGGCAAACATATACCCACAGGTAGGCAAATAGACAAGCATATACCCACAGGTAGGCAAAGAGACAAGCATGCACCCACAGGTAGGCAAATAGACAAGCATATACCCACAGGTAGGCAAAGAGGCAAGCATATACCCACAGGTAGGCAAAGAGGCAAGCATATACCCACGGGTAGGCAGACAGACAAGCATATACCCAACAGATTTTTGCCAGGGGATACCCTCAACAGGAACTTAACAGTGCATTAGAAGTGAAATGAACCCTATATAAGCCTGAAATTTGATCTTCAGCCACCGTCTCAATCGTGACAACGATCAGGAGTTGACGAAACCCCAACCCGAATGTCTCGTCGTTCAGCCTTACTCAAGAACCCAACGCCATGTCTAGCTCTATACCCACCTTGTTAGTAAAGCTTCGATTCGGATCACTGGAAGTTATTAAACAGTAAACAGTGCATACTGCTGCTTACCGTAACCTCTCCCAATGAAAACCCCCTTCTTCACGAAATTTCTTAATAACAGATTCATTGACATTCAATAAATATATCGAATATTTACTGAACGTTGACATTCAATAAATATATCGAATATTTACTGAACGGCCGGAATAAAAAAATTTTAAAAAAATTCGTTAAAAATTTTAGCGATATTTTATTCGAGATGAATTTGAAAATGATGAAAGAAAAATAGAAAAATGTTTTTTTTAGTGAAAACAATTAGCGATATGAAAATTTTTTTTGCAGAAAAAATATCACTAAACATTCAAATATGATACTAAATATTATTTCCTCTTTAGTATAAATGCAATAAACATCAACAAACTATTGCAAAAAAGATCGATATTTCCAAACGTTTAATTAACGCATTTCGATATAATTAAGTAGTAGGATATAACGCAATGATTTATTTGAATGCGATTAAAAATAATACAACAAATAGCAAACAGTAATTGCGAATTGATAAAAAATTTTTAAAAAAAAGAAAAGAAAAGAAAACCGATAACCTTAATTAGAACGAAATAAACGATTTAAGACCATTTTTTGGAATTTATTTGACACAAAAAAAACAAACTTCGTATTCGTTGCGAATTCCGCTGAATTAAAGACATTTTGCTTTGCCAATTTCATTTCGGTAATTGAAATAAACAGCGAATTGACTACAGTAATATTCGTTTAGCTATTCGATAATATGAATCATAGGATATTATGCATGATAAATCTCAAAATTATGAGCGTATCTCATTTGAATAAACCGTAATTGTTAATTTTATATATCGCAATTACAGTATCACTAAAAATCGCAATTACAGTACCACTAAAAGTGATGCACATGGAACTTAGAACAGAAAAAAAAACAAAAAAACAAACACAAACATACACCATTTACGTTAAAAAAACAATCAAATGAGTGTAATTCAACAATGCCATGGTATGTTTTTTTTTTTAGATCGACTCACTACGATATATGTAAAGACCATATAAAACTTACTGAAAAAAATGACTGGCACGTTTTACCATTGAATTAAAAAAAGGCATTTTAGGAGAAACTACGATCTATTTAACGACTTCTTCCACTATAGACTCGAACCAACCGAAATAAAGTGATGTATTTCCCCTTATATCTTTATCGGTTGACTGTTAATCTAACATCTATCAATGATCATATAGGTAATAGTGTTTAGCATTTTATTCCTATACAACGTTTATTCGTATGCAAACATTAAAATATTGAGGCTACATAACGGTCACTTCTGTTGGAGGCCTTTGGACACCTTTGAACACAAATGGTGGATAAATTGGTCACGTTTCTATAAGGTACCCTTGTTCCTTTTACTCCCCCCCCCCCCCCCCTACTCTAAGTAGAGGAATAACTGCACTTTTGAAGGACATTTGCATAATATATTTCGTTTATAGCACATGAAAATTTCACAAGAAAACAAAGATAAAAGGAATTCGAGTAATATCATCTGTTATTTACAAACAAACAAATAAAGCCCCATACCTTTTAGCGTATGAAGAATTTTCTTTTTTGGAAAGATCGCTCCATTATTTTAGCACATATAAGCTAAACCAAAATAAATGACATAAAGAAATATGGAGGCACACATCTAAGGTCTGAATAAGCCCAATTGAATATGATAGCCTATAGAGAACTTTGGCATTACCATTACTCATTAAAATTCAGAAAAAAAATCAACATTACACTAATATCGTAGACAATGATATATATACTTCCAAAAAACCATCATCTAATTCTTTTNCAGCATGTCATATACAACTTGAACGGCGACGTAGTTCATTTTTTCATCTTCAAAGACCTCTGTAATTGACCTGAAATTAATAAACGTAAATTAACTAATAACATACGGTGAAAAGATACACAAAGGAACGCTTTTGTCTTTTTAACCCCCCTCTTCCTCTCCACCAAGCTTAATTCACCAGCCATAGGCCACTGCCTTGGGCGTCAACGTCGGATGCTTTCGGTCTATCTGCGGAATGGATGGATAAGATACGCCATCCCGTCTAAACCTTACAAATACCTAGCTCTCAATCGGAGCACTTTCGCTCCTTTAACTATTGCTACAATTTTTCTTTCTATATTCCTCCATCTCATTAATTTTAAAAACTATAAAGCATTATTTTCTATCCGATATTGCAACAATAACAAGGAGATGTTCAATAATCGACCCATTTGAACTATATGAGAATGGGCATAGTTTACCGATGTTATTCTGGATATCGCATAGATGTGGTAAGTTATTTAAGAAAAACCTCGACAAGTAAATATCTTTTAACTTACTGCACTTTATATAATGGTGTTACACCCGTATCCATCAACCTTGCAGCTTGTTTAACCAATCACAACTGAAACGTTCTCCATTCCCCTTCTGCATCCTCAACTGCTTACGGTCTATAGGGCCTTCCCTATCAAATATGTGTCTGCTAATAGGAACAAAACTATGTGAAAGAATAAAAAACAAACGTGACGCTTTTCGGCTTCGTTGCGTTTTTGTAATCTCCTTTAAATATTCCACGAATTCGATGTTCTTTCGTTGCGCATCAAGCCAAAGTTGATCCAATTCAGTAATCGCAACCAATTTCTTCAAATAGAAAGTTGAAGGAACGCAAATAATTTGCAATGACCGTGAAGTATCACTTTATTGCATTTTTCACCAAGTTCCAAATAAATCAAAATATTAAACGAATTAGAATGGCTTCTAGACAAATGCGCAGCCCTAAGAATAGATTCTCGCATCGCGGATTTACTGGATTTATGAACGGCTGGATTCAGAGACTTCAAAAATAAAATGGCAAGAGAGAAGGGGAGAGGGAGATGGGGGGATGCTTCACTCGATAACACATTGAATGTTTCCTCTCGTATCCAAATGGTGCAAAAGAATTTTACAGCAATATTGGCCATATATCATTACATCTATTATGCAAAATACAATAAACTTTGAAATCTTCAATACTGAATGAATGAATAAGAAAAAACGAAACACTAAGCACTACTGCTAAACAAAACTTCACTGCATAACGTAAATAACTTTTGTGAATTTGACTATCAAAACAGTAACCGACATTTAAATCCCTTTTGAAGAGCAAAAAAAAAAGATTCTCTTTTAACTCACACTGATCGCAGAGTAATAAACTTTTTTCTTTATTGCACTCGTCTCTCCTTCCCACACCCCCCCCCCCCCCCCCCCCCACCTCTATGGCCTCCGCTCAGCCCTTTACCCAGGTGAAATCCTGCGTAAATTAAAGGAAAAGCTCTCCACCACTCGAATATATATGCATGTTCGAAATGATACAAAAAAAAGCTCACTTTTATACCGGTGTATTTATTTAAACTGAGTATGTTCCGACGTAACGTGTCGCGAATAGCTTCTTGGGCACTTAGATGCTGTCTTCCATTCGCTTGTTCATTGCTTGGATGCGCCGACGTGATTTCATCGCTTGTGTTTGCCACTGGTGGTGGACGTAGAGGTGGTCTAAGCTTCACAACATCCTCATATAACCGCCTCTTTTGTAGCCATTTCGTTGTTTCAGGCAATCCCTTCTCAGTGGCTCCCATCCGGGGATTTATTGCAGTAATACCATTTATATTAATGGCTTCAGAAGCATCACGTAAGGCACATACCATATCATCGGCTTTCTTTCTAATTGCACTAACTTCAACACCACCTTCCTCATTGTCAAGCACGTTTGCGTGGTTTCTCCTGTTAGCATGTGAGTCTTTATCGGGAGACTCTTTTGAGGGTCCAGCCATTGGCTGCAATTCATTCCACAAAATTGTATCGGCCGAATTGCGATTAAGCTCATCGCAAGAAATCGGTATTCTTCTTTTCTCAAATCGTAGCGGTACTCTTGGCAAAGACATCCCATCGAATGATAAAAAATCTGAAAGCAAAGATGAGACTAAATGCAATGTGAAAAGTAGAGGATTTCCTCAAAAATCAATATCAATTCCCATTCAAATGGGAACTAATTTTTGAAAGTTTGTAAAATACAATATTTCGGCCTATTTAGTTTTGAAAATCACCTTCAATTACGCTGAAGGTTATGCATGCTATAGTATATGAAGGAAAACGTTTAAAAAAGTCGATGCACGCGACAAGCAAAGCAATCCAATCTGATGAAAGAAAATATTGGGAATTAGCAAAACATAACTGTAAAAATTTCCAATCATTCTTCTTCAATCTCCTCTCTACTCAGTTGAATTCATTAAGCCGCAAACTGACTTCTGTTACTGGGATGTTTTCATAGGAAGTGGCTGAAGATAACGAGTCTTACTTAGATAAACGTT
>QEWY01003379.1:59980-73419 GCA_006503575.1 Baylisascaris schroederi
CCCCCCCCCCTCCCCTTTCCCCGTAACATATAAGCGTTTACGGTTTTAATTTGGAAACAAATCGTCACAAAGTGCGTAAGCCGTTTTAGACTAAGACATCAAAAGCGCAATAAAGTATGAGAAAACCGATGCATTTTGATTTTAATAATGATGTATATAATGCAAAGCAATATTCGACAAATTAAACGCTTACCGGGCAATCTAAATCGTCGATTTCTATCATTACCACGTAAGTACATCAACTGAAACATAATACTTTATAGAAAACAAATATGTAAACTCAAGTAATAGCAACTGTACTTTTAATGAGAAATTTGGCTGCAGAATCACGCTATAGCACAACAGAGATAAACCATTCTAAACAAGTATGGTTTCCGTTGATGGAAGTTTCGAACTTATAATAATATATGGTCATAGAACGAATTTTCGAACTTATAATAATATATGGTCATAGAACGAATTTAATTAAAAATACCACGATAGCCTTATTCTCTCTATTGAGTTTCAAATTATTCTCTATTCGCATTTCAACCTATTTCTTGTACGTTTTTAACTGCACATACATTATATATATATATATTTGTTGAAACACATTAATAGTAAGTTCGGCAACACCAATTCCCTCTCCCCGTCTTCCAAATTCTAAATAGAATAAAATACGAAAGCAAACCTCGAAAAACACTTCAGAGTGCATTGTACGACGCACATTCGTCGTCACGGTAACGTCCTGCTCTATAAAAATACACAATTATTTGCTAGATAATTAGACCCTCGTGCTCAAAAATAAAACGTCTACAAACATAAAAGGATTCCAAGTGGAATAAGGGATAAAAGGATTCCCGCTGTCTTTATTCTCTGCTCAGCTGATTCGGCAAATCCCAAGTTGAATAAACGAAACGCATTAACTCAGCTATGTATTAAATGATAAAATATGGTAAGAGTCCATTCCTTATCATAACTCCCCACTTAATACGTTTGATACGTCTATCGAGGTAAAGGTGGAGAAAAATATGTCTAAAATTCGTTATTGGCGTAAGATATGCCCTTGATGATTATTTAAAAATGATTTGATTTGTGTAATATGCAATAAGTTGCACAATACACACAAATATAAAAACTATGGCAATGGACGCAATCAGAATCCATCCTATCCACTGCTTAAAGCTTTATGCTAAGAGGAATCTATACATCTAACGATAAAAAGCGACTATCGACGGTTATTTAATCTATTCTTTCATTTCTAAAATAGAAGTTGAGATAATAATAACAATAAACATATCAATCAGATCTTTTCTTCCGTTCTCTAGAGGACGGCTCTTGAATGCCCTCTGAAACATTGCTGACGATCACTCCACAGAATCAGCGATAGATGTCTTCTAGATAACGAATGAAATAAAAAATTCAAATTCCATATCTGAATCTGTTTTTAATTATGCTAAATGAGCCAATTCATAAACTCTATAAATGTTTACCGTTGATTTGTGGTGCGCATTGAATGTCACTTTGCTGTGATGATTCGAAATGAAGTTTACGTCTTCCATTCAAGCAAAGTCGATCATCACGAGGTACCACTTCATAGGATGGCTCTCCTGAATGACGACACCAACTATTTGGCCGTTAATCAAAACTGTAGATATGCTCTTATAGACGAGCCATTGTAAGAGGCCCGGCTCATTTTATAACAGAAACTCTAATAGATGACGTTTGCTTTCCGGATGCCGCAACAACCCAACTGCTCCGGTAGCGATGTTCCACTACTGGCAGGAACGCCCATAAATGAGAAAGCTTTCATAGATTGGCAATGATATCAAAAAAGTCAAATATTCCAGCACTTCAATGTCTGCCTTTAGGAGAGCAAACCGGGAACAACCAGTATCACTCCAATTGGCGAAAGAGACAAAATAAAATCCCAGCGAAATGATTGTAAAGATTTCACTGTAAATTTGATGGGAAAGGAAATATAGAATGCCCACATTGTTGTGAGAGGATTCTATGTCTCCTCCCATTGTTATTAATCCTACTAAATTTACTTAACTCTCCATATCGTCTCATAGTCACCTCTTCTGTAGCGCTAGCAAAGCCTTCGACTCCATCTCGATCCCATCACTACTCATTTTGTCACGTTTATATGTGACAACTACTAAATTATTAGTGAAAATAATCTATAAAAATAAAATCGAAGAAAATACAATTGAATGAGACAATTTCCGAAGTGAGAAACCCTATGAAATAAACACAACCCATTATACCCTGGAGATGAATGAAAGAAATAAAGTTGTTTCGTTTCAAAAATTACCTTGTGCATAAATTTCACCAGTAACTTCTCGATTTACATCCACCGTGATACGATCGTCTTCTCCTTGAGGCACCTAAAAGACAATGCGATTATAATATCTGGTGAAAATATTGTCAGAATTGGAGCTTTAATCCTCGTTGACAATGATGAATCCACTCAGAGGCATTACGATCAGTTAAACAATAATGGGATATGTGGATATTGGAGGATAGGTGAGGGGCAGTGAGAAATACAAAGAAATCTGAGGCAACGATTATGACACGCATTCCTAAATAAAAAGGTGCACCTCTTCATTTAAAATAAACATATGCAATAACGCATCACATCGTTAATCTCAGATTGCCTTTTTGTTGAGATAAGAAAGACAGAAATTCGATAAAGGATAAAGGTGATACGATAAACTTATAGATGACAATTTCTGGATTAGGAAAACTATTATGAAAAATCCACTTTCCTCTTTCATAATATTAATATTATAAGTTAAAAAAAACATTCTATGTATTTCATTGAGATAATATTGTCACTGCATAAACGACTAACGAATATATTAAATAATTATATTCATTACTCATTTCAAAAAGAAGAGGTAGTGTATTTTTTCGAAACAATTTGTGGTCGAATAAATTTTAGCACATTTTTCAAAAAAAGTGCAAATAAAGAAAAGGTGAATATCATTACAAATCAATATCTGACGATTGCATATACAGTAAAATTCATAACTAAAGATTTAATGTTCACTTAAATGAATTCATAGAGCAGAGAAAACTAATCATTCGTTGCAAAACCACAAATACCCTCCGAGGGTTATATAATTCGCAGAATTTTTCTTTCAATGAGCTATTGAGATGAAGATTGTTTTGTTTTGTTTTGTTTTGTTTTGATGGTTTTTTCACAAAGCTTTCGTACTGAACAATAAATGTACCCGTACCACATCTTCCGTACCTGAGAACAAACTTTTCTGTCATATAGAAGAGGGAGGGGAAGCGAGAGACGAGGGAGGGTAGACTGGGAAGCACAAACAGGCAAGCTAGCATTTTCCCATCCTAAATTTATAACATACAATTTGATGCAGAGAAAAAGTACTTCCTGAAAGGAGGTTGATTATTCGATGTTTTACAGTATTCATTGCACACAACTATTTCTGCTATCAAGTGTTACTGTGAAGCTTTCATTATAAACATGTGGAAAACTTACGCTAACAGATAATTCCTCACAATCGCCCATCGCGACATCACCACTGCGAACAACTTTCCGGCGTAGTTGGCTCGGTGAAACTCCCTGCTAATGTATATATTTTGATAATGACGTAAATCGAAACTTTTGATATCGAATATAAGCCGACTAGACGTGGAACAAACCTGGGTTGCAGATGTCAAGGACCATCAAGTTATTGAATTAATAGAGGTGGCAGCGAACCTAAGGAAAGAAAAAGAGTGGTCGGTGCAGATCGACGCTCACATCAACACTCTACAGCTCCACAGCCCATGAAAATGACTTAGTTACCCTTCAAGGCTCCAACCTTGTCCCTAATCCAACGATTCCTGATGGACAACACCATAAGATTTAAAACCAAACCCTATGCGATCAACCCCGCAAGAGAATGAATAATTTGATCTTTGGTTGTTATAAAATTGAGGAATATAAAAAGAGAATCTGCAATATTAATTGCAATCAGTTATATAATAACGATTGCGTACTACTTTTTCTGAAAAGGAGAGGGGACTGCAAACATATCATTCAAAAGTAAACAAAAAATATATCCAACTGTAATATATCCACTTCGCAGATTTTGATTTGGCGATTTTTGTGCCACTCTCTTATCGGTTTGTTTGTTCGGACTGTTGATCCTAGAAAGAAACAATGTAAATTTTATGAAAAAGAATTCCACAAATAATGCAAAAAAAGACAGGAATCTTTTCTCTGTTTATTAATTTTCCAGCGAGAACAATCGAAGACGTAGAGGATTCCGATGAAACAGAAAAAAAAAACTTTTCGGAAATTTTCCAATTTCGAGTTTTCTTCTCTCTAACGTTTCCCGTCTTATGTATAAAAATTTATGGCAACATAAATCGCGCGAGCTGTACCTATAAAATGAACCGACTAAACGATGCTGCAATCTCATATGCCTCTATGTAGGAATATAGCCAAAGCCCATCAACAACAAGTTCGAAAGTGATTTCATTTTAAAAAAACTTCTTGAAGTAAAATAAAACAACATTTTTTAGAAGAAACCACAATTTTCATGGTTTTATAAGCATCCCATTTTTATGCAAATTTTTTCTAAAAAAAAACTATGCCAACACATAATGGTGGCTACTTGCTGTTCAAACCATTGACGTAAATTGACTGTCAACTAAGGAAATAATAAAAAACACATTATGCGCTTTTACAAAAAAATAAATAAATAAATAAATAAAAATAAAAATTAAATAAATAAATAAATAAAAATAAAAAACAAAAAACAAAGAAAACCCCTTGCTCACTTACAATGAGTGTTCACTTCTATTAAGATCATAATCGATTTCACCAATATCAGCAAGCATTCCAAGAACATCATTCAAATTTGGGTTCGTTCTATTTAAATCAACTTCCTCAACGGCAATCGATTCGCTTCTGAAAATACTTACTGTCGGTGTTCGAATCAAAGGTCAACTTACTGAAATCGAGAAAAAATATAACGATTTCTTTAAAAACAGTAGAGAATCCGAAAGGAGAGTCGATCAGATCGGTTCATTTTAGCTTTCATCGATGAATTCCCCTGTTCATCAATTTATTTAAGTTTATGCAAATGAACCACAGCTGTGATCCCGCTGATACCCGTTCAGAGATCATTCCCCTCTTTTACTGTTAAGATAAATGCGCATATATGGGAAGTATGGAAGCCGAGAGAAGAGAACCGCATTCCTTGGAATTTTAAGACGGTATGCGGAGAGGGAAACAAACACATAAATAAACAAGAAAAAATCAGTACAAATCTCAGTGGTCCCCCCTTCTCAAATTTGGTGAACTAAGTCCTTTTACACGGCTCAATGGTTGCGTATCAGAAGAATAACATCACATATGTGTGAGAAGGTAAAACAAAAAGCAAGAGCCTGTTATCGACGGAAATATAAGGTTCTATCACAATATTAACGCATGAAAATAATCCTCTCTCTTAATGAACCCTCGCAATAAGAAAGTGAAAGAAGACAAAAACCGGATGATGAAGAAACTTAAGAAGGAAATCATTAAAATATCTACATTAAAGTCGAAGTCAAAAAAAAAGGGCAATCGAGACTGAATGACACAACGAGTGCAATACGGCAAAGAGCTAGATGCATTCACNATTACTGAGTATTATATATATATATATATATATATATATATATAATGAGAGCTTTCCAGTCAGCTAAAATACTACTTGCACCCGGATAAAAGGAATATCTGAAATGCCTTCCATTAAACTTGCCAAATGACGTTCCAACTGAAGCAATCGTTAAGCCAAATGCTGCGGAAAAGTATTTTGCTTTCCGGGATTTTTGGATACATTCGACTATCAAATTCAAATACAAAACAGTGTTCAGGACCACAATGAGATAAACCGTCTTTTCATTGATACAATCACAAAAATGATTCATAAAATTGCCCTCCTCGATGAATTCCCCATAATCGAACGTATTCATTACCCCATAAATGCAAATGCGAAAAGTCATTCGATGTTATGGCAGTTAATTAAGTTTTGCAATAATTGAACCAACTGCAAAAACTGAGTGTAATGTTTAGAACCCATTTTTGGATGGAAACTTTCTTTCCTATGATTGAAACATGACGAAAATGTATCAAGACAGCGAAGCAAGAGAATACCATATATGCGTGAATAAAGAAAGGCCCAGGGGCTTTTTTTTGGTGATACTCGAAGGGCGTACAATGCCGCAGCATAGCTGTCAAGCCGTTAAGAAGATGGACCTATACAATCTAAAACTGCTTTGTTACTTCCTTCTCACTTCCTATAAATATATAAGAAAAGATCTGGATTATTCAGATAGGGATAGGTATTAGGTATCAGAAATTCATCGCAAATGATATCTTTTGGATGTTTGTTTATAGACGACTATGCGGAATACTCGAGGAACGTAAACACCTTCATGACGATGCGGGCATAGCTCAACCTATTCCAAATTTTTTCGCTTTTAAATAGAGGTTTCTATTCAAACGTAGCCTATATTCAAGCAAATATGATGACTCAATAAGATGAATGAAAAAAAAAATTTTAAGGAACCTCAGCGATTAGTGAAATTTCGAATAAAACTTCAAAAAATAAAAAATAAACAAATAAATAATAAATAAAATAGAAAAAAAAGATACAAAGAATATATGGAAATACGACAAAATCATTCTAGATGACATAAGCGGCAAATATTTAGAAAACACAAACATTATCCCCTATCCAAAATGCGCTCAATACACAGGTAACTGAAATGAGTACACAGGTAATCATAATGTATATGCTTAAGAATAGCATAAGAGTCACATGTTCTTATTTCAATTACAAGCTAAATTCATAATACAAAAACAATAATTTATGCAAATATACTTCCTGTACCAATTAAGCATCGTCGTATATCCCTATAAGAGCCGATACGATCACCATAGGTTCAGTATCATTGAATGTTACCAATGTAATAGCAATCATCCATATTCTCTAAACTTATATTGTCATTCCTATATTCCCATCGAACGCGCTACGCATTTACGCATCACAGCCAAGCTTAACAACCAAACCTTTCAGCTAATGTCCTCATCTCTATTCCTTAAACTCTCAATGGGATTTTTAAATTCACCTCCTACAACATCATCGAAAGTATTTAAAAACAAAGCAATAAAAACATGAATTTATAATGCACATAAATAACAATTCATATACAAAGAGGGCATTAGAAATAAAAAGGTAGCCAGCCATGCAACGCACCAACAATAATCCAGGCACTATAAAGGAAAACATTTTCACAACCCGAATAAGACATAAGATGCAAGCTCATCATGAAGTACAAATTCATCGCAAGATGAACTAAAAAACAGAATGTCAACTTTGCTATAGAAATAGTGGGGGATGATCTTGAAATAAATAAAAAATGGCATAAGTAGGCAAAAACCGATCAAAAACAAATCCGACAACTAAATTGATCGCTTTGAAAAACAAACCACAATGACCAATTTTGCCAATCTTCTTATGAAAGCACCACAAATTGTCCACGAATCATTTCAAATCATGAATTTGGCCACCTTTAACAGCAATCTGGTCATAAATAAGAGAATTTTTGGCCAATTGACAACCCATTTGAACAAAAATTCCGAAGAAATCGAAAAGAAACAAAAAAATGCAGCAAAGAAAAAAATTAACTTGGCATACGCCAATCCATTAGCACAAAAGTTTTACGAAGGATGAGTTTCCTCAACAAGCCTGGCCAATCATCTACTACTTTCTCATTCGTTCCACGTATTTATGCGTTACACCTACGCATGCCTCATTTACACACAACACTACGGACTTTCTCCTACTCCCACCCCCTTCCACCAACCAATTCAATGTTGGTATGAGTTAACAACGATTACGAATCTGTTAATAATGAACTAAAATGTATAGAGAAATTCCAAGCACCTGCTACAGAAGGTTCGCGTACAAGCTGCACTTCCTCGGTTACGACGGCAAGATCGTTCGCTACCGAATCATCAACCAAAGATGGAGTTCTATTTCCTGAAAAGTTTACCCTTAACAAGAGTAAGAAGGATTCATTCGCATAATGGCAGCAAAGGGTTTGTTTTTAAGGATGACGGGGGAGGGGGGATAGGGGGAGGGATTTAACCGATGTGGGGGGGGGGAGGGATTTACTTCATTAATGGTACTATCATCGCAGAAGTGCAATAAAATGACTCGGTTGGGTTGTACACTGTTTCTTTAACAATGCTCTATGAAGCTGGAAATGGGAAGCTTCATAAAATTAGCGAAAATATAAACAAAACGACAATCTGTCAGCACTGAAATAAATATGATGGCAGTTCAAACCAACAAATGAAGAGAAAGGGAAACAGCAAGGGAAGCGATGTCAACTTACGCAGAAATTTGCATAAACACGAAAACAAGAAGGGAGGAACCACTGTTATATGCAAATTTATAACCATAAAAAAAAGTTTCTAAAATGCATCTGCTATGCCATTATTACTGAAAGTGGGACAATTTCTTCATATCGATAGAGTCTAGAAAATTTGAGGCCTCAAAGGTTCACATAAAAAACAATAGAAATCACTGCGAACAAAGTTAAGGTGCAGAGAGGAATATTCTCCTCTAACCTAAAGAAAAAGAAAAAGAAGAAAAACCCCTAACCTTCATCGTCATCGCGTTCCATATCCGCTGGGAGCGAATAGCGCTTTCCTTAAATATTACATAAAATTAATAAAACGCATTGGGTAAAAGAAAAGTGATTGATCAATATTGATCAATAAAGGCGAAATCATATACTCAAATGGATTCAATGATTGATCAATAAGGGATAAAACGAGGATCTTACGGACGAAATGCGGCAGGAAGTGGCAATAAGCGATTCGCATTTGCAATGAACCTTATAGAAATTATATCATTCGCATAATGAGCACAAATATGCACTAAACTTTTCCATATATAATCAGTCCTTTGCGAAGCACTGCAATAATCTTATGGAAATCGTCTACCCCCCNCCCCCCCCCCTCAATTAAATAAATGCAAAACACAAACGTTCAATGCATTTTCTATAACAAAATCCAACAACGATGTTATCTTCTAGATTGAGCTCATATATTTTTTCTAAAGTTTATTAATTTAAAGCATTTAAAGTTCATATTACTAACGAATACTTGCTCTCTACCATAAACTTCACCCATTTTCGCTTAGAGGGAACGACCAATAATTTAGTGGAGAAAGGGGTAAACTTATAGAACGCAACAACACCTCTAAGCAAAGGTAAGGGTGATCCCAATAGGAAACTATCGCATGCGCAAATCGGATTGGTAATAACAAGATGAACAAACCTTTAAGAGTAAACGCAGTGACGAAAGTGAACTGATTTTGTTCGATTTTCACGTCGAATTTATTTTCAAGTCTGAAAATAATTATGAGTAAAAATTCAATGAAACCACAAAAAAAAAACCTACAAAACCTAGAAAAAGATAACTTGAAGTAAATAAGAATACGTATGCGAGCATATGAATAACGAGCAGAGGGAATAACGTCTAATATGCTACCAGTCGTGTGTATTGCCTAGTTTTCCATTCCCCCTTCCCCCCTCCCCCACGTTTAGTGCCAGTAATAAATACCACCCGTGCTTACACACTACTCAGTGCCCATCACCGCATGTTCTGCATGCCAACCAACTAAACAATCATTAAAACTGCATTCAACAACGATGCGGTTATTGGCTCTAAATGCCCATAAGCAGTGAAATACCACAGCCTTCACAACTTTGAGCTGAGTGGTGACAAATAAACCAACTCAATCATACAGTCACCATAGAGTAGGTAATAGCTGGACAACCCTGCTAAAACTGAAAAGCGAATAATGACTTACACTCGTCTCTGTTTATTCGTAAGCGGTAATTCGATCTTACTTGCCACATAAAGCAATCGCTCAATGGGTAGACTGGCTGTCTCGATTTTTTCGTACATATGCCGTCGGAAACTGAAAAAAATTTTTTTTATAACTAAAACGACACTACAGCCATATCAAAACTGCAGTGATAAACCACAGAAAAAATAAGAATTAAGCGATCGATAAAAAATAAACCGTGAAAACCTAGGCGAAAGTTTCAGAAGTGCGCATCCTCAACTTTAACAAATGCTTCTAAAAAATATTAGCAACAAATCTATAGGTGTGATATATCAACCCATAAACGAAGTAGATGCAAAACACGAAGTGCGAAGATAGGTAATTCAAGTTTAATTCAAGTGGTTATTACTCGTTAAAATTTTCGAAAACACTAAAAGCTTATACTATCAAAGCCGTATTCAACGTGCTTACATCTGAGCGGAAATGACGAAAACATTTCGACAAATTTTGCCTATTCGATGAAAAATCTTCAAAGATATATTTCTATGTTATTCTTCAAGGAAAATGTTGTGCATTCTCTGAACAGATTTGTTTATATGAAATGAGTTCGGATCAACATTGCTTTCTTGATAGAAATAACGGAGAGNTTTTAGTTGGAGAGAGAAAATATAGGTGAATGACATAAAGCGATATCGAAAAATAACCTATCGGACATTTCTTTTATTAATTCACAAACTTAAAACAGGTTCTTTTCAACTTAGTTTTCAGCTCATGTAAAAATTTATGAAAAGTCATATAAAATCGAGTCTAGCTTCTCTCTAGACGAAAAATATATCAAAAATGAGCGTATTGCTCTCTTATCGATAAACAGTGATTGAGAGGTGAATACGTTTCTTCTTTTATTAATCAATCCCTCCATAATATGTCACCTTTAAACAATACTCTCTTCCCCTCAAAAATTGGAGTGAATTTTTGCGCAATTATCGGCAAGTCTTCAATTTCCTATATATTCATCTAAAATATGCGACTATTTAATTGTGGTCTAAGGGAGAATAAACAAGCAAAATACTATTCGAAGCAATTTTATCTAATATGGTAATTACTCTAAGCTTGAAAAGAATTTTAAACTTTTTCTAACAAATAATATGAAACAAATTTAAAATACTAAAATATCGCTGAATCATTTGAAGATTCGAAGACTCTCACATCTCTTCTTTGTATCCAATTTGCATATAAGCCTGCTTTGCAAGAATCACACTATTTTTATGAAAGTGACATAATCTATGATGGCGGAAAGCTATCTATTTCCTTATGTCGTTGCAATGTGGACAACGGCGAAATGAGTTGACGAGTAGAAGTTTAATGAGCCGCCGCACTCAACTGAACTGGTTGACTAAACCGAACAACAAGAAAAACCATCAAAATGCCTGAGTCAAAACGTATATAGCAACAAACGGGTTTGAAAAACACAATCAAACAACCAGAAGAAAGGTGCAAAATAATACGGCGAAGAAGAACATATATCACTGAGGACGGTGCAGGCAAATTGAGTCGCAGCGCGGTTGTTCACCACAACATATTTCATAGATAATTTCTATAGATGCATAAAATGGAAATACAAAGACAATCTCATACCATCAAGAAACTCTGGAATCAGAATAAAAAGTAAAAGAAATGCGATGAAAACATACTGCGTTGTAAGCGATGCAGCCGTTTTATCGGTCGATCCAGACTCCTCGAAAGCTTTCCAAATTTTATTCCCCTTTGGTAAGAGAGCATCCTCGGAGCCATTTTGTAGTTCTCTGATATAAATAAAAAAACATTCAAAATCAACTTCACGATCAATTAATTTATCAAATCTTTTCAAGAACGATGACTGCTTGCTGATCGAGTCACAATGGATATGGAGGACATCTGTTAGAGGATAACTTTTCAGGTTTTGCAGATCTTTAAGTATTTATGCCAATTTGGCGATGTCGGAATATTACACGATGTCGGGATGTTTTACCACAAAGATTCACCACCGCACTCCATTCATGAAGCCTATTTTTACATAAAATCACCACTGTGCCATAACTCTTAATGGCAATCAAAACGCATTATCAAGTGCTTAAGATGTTTTTTGATTTAACTATGGCAAAGGTTTACCATTCTCGGCGGCTATACATTATCACTCTATACAAATTAAAATTCTTAAGCACAAACAATTAGGAAGATTTGATTGTGCACAAAATTAGAAAGACTATCCTAAAGGAAAGTTGAGTGAAATAAGGTGATAATCGACCACCATAAAAATCCTCATAGAAAGAGGGCGTTGAAGGAGCATGCCTAGGGGGTGGGGGGATGGGAGGTAGAAGCAAGAGGAATGCTATCTGCTATCAAGAGTAGACTGTTTCACTAGGTTCCATCATTCCTCTGAGTGGATTTTATGAGTCAATCATCTCTCTCCCTCTTAACCTCCTTATTGCCAGCTATACTTATAACCTGGCCATCTTATAAAAACTATTTCGAAAGATTCCATGGTACAGGAATCTGTGGGGGTGGAGAAAGGTTCCAACATATTCACCTCTCCCTTCCTTCTCGCCGTTACACAACTTCACTGAAGATAATCTGATCTTGTGCAGGTATAGAATGTTTTCGCTTTTTACTTCTAATGCACGAAAATGACTAGGACATTAAACCGATGACGTCATATCCCAACAATACCGATACGATCAATACTGTTGAATACTTACTCGTAAAGAAATTCCCACATAAGGCGCTCATCACGTGGAGTGTATTTCGATCGTCCTGCCATGACGTCACTTCCGCTTCCTGAATGGAATTGCGGTTTCGATCATCGAAGCTTTTCTCAACAAAAGGAATGGACGTTGTGATAGGGGATTGATGAGGGGAGGGTATTTTCTCATTTCAACTAGCAATTATTAGAGTATATATGTTCTAAATAAAAAATAACGGCATTCCTGAACATCACAACGGAAGAAAGATCCAACAGGTCAATATATCCACGGTGAGCAATCCTTTAAAAATTATTTTCCACAAAATATCAAATATTCAGTGGGGTGATAAAAAATCCACATTGTGGACGATGACAAACTATTAGAGCAATTTTATATTTGCGTTAAAAGATTTTAAAAAATATTAAAACATTATAAATTATAAATGCACCACGCCCAATAGAAGAATGGGATGATCGCTCAAAACTTAATAAGCAGCCATACGTAATGCTCATCATGTTTTCCAGATATTCCCAATTTTCTTCCCTCAAGTATCAACCAACAAAAACTGTTTCAAATTTTGGTTATGTTTCATAGAAGTTAGGAGAAGAACGGTGTCTACATTAATTTTTCACGCGTAAGCAACCAATAATTGAATGCAATTCAAAAATAAAAATAAAAAATAAAAACCCAGGGAATTCAATAAAAGCATATAGTGACCTCATGCATGACACAAGCGCTCAATCAATCCACTCGTAATCACTTAGATTCTCCTGTCCCCACACCCTTCCCTACTTTTTGATTATAGGCCACCTAATAAACGAACCGCAATTAAATGAGAGGAATGTGCCCAATGTTATATATTTATATT
>QEWY01003379.1:84632-100056 GCA_006503575.1 Baylisascaris schroederi
GATCTTTATGTTTGAGTATGTTTCACTGAATGCATTTATCATCTTCTTATAGTATGGCGATTCAATGGTTTGAAAAGTTTTTGAAGCTTAGATTCGGAGGATACAGACGCTAGGAATATTGGTACATAATGGGCGTATTCATGAAGAAAGTTTAGAGTGCAACCAAAATAGACCGACAAGTATTGGAATTATTATTTTACTAGAACGCCATTCATAGGATTAAGGCCAGGATATTTTCGGTATCTTTGAGGAGAGGGGATGGGGATGAACCGTTGTACTATGGAGTAGGCATCTTTATAAGTTGAGTTGTCGTATAAATATTCATGATTTACTGACTTCAGAGCGTAGTGTGAAGAGTATTATTAGTTGTATGAGCGATTACCATTTGATTTATCTTAGTTGATTATCAATTGCCTTCAATAATTTGAAATAAGATCCGAACCATATATCACATTCCTGAAATATTTAAAAAGATAATGCAATCTCTGAGGTGATATAATATAGTCACTAATAAAAATCTATATGTTTTCCTTAGGTAATTGGGAATTTATTTCCATTAAAGAATACTACGAGAATTTCTTTTTGAAAATTCCCATGTTTCATGTTGAATTTTCCCTGTTGTTGGTAATTCATTACTCGTTAATGAGTTTTTTCTATAGATTTAAAGAGTTATCAATTAGGATTTCCTTAGATATATCAAGAGAAGGCAAAAAAAAGCATTGTGAATATCGTGGTTCGCTGAAATTTTGTATTAATAATTTGATTGCTTGATGCCATTGATTTTATACATTAAATTCAACCGATAATTAAAAGTGTTACTAGCTTGTAAATTCTTTTTTTTTTAAATTTAAAGGTGAAAGTCGTCTATTTAATTGGTTTTACAGAATGGATCGATGAAAAAATGAATTTGCTAAGAGAGTTTCTACGCTCATTACTCGTTCATTCGATTGCTGTAGACGCGATAGCGAGCGCTGCAAATCACTCCTTACAATCATCATCGAAGTGGATTCGATTCAGTGAGAAGGAATTCCGACGTCCTGACGACGGTATCGACTTCCTAAGACGGTATTGTTACGTTGAATACGAATACTTTCAGAAGAAACGATCCTATAAGCTTAAGCAGAAATTTATTGTATTTTATGTCACAAAATACCTCTCTCATAATTTACCTTCAAGTACCATCTGTATCAAGAGGAAAGCGATAGTTCCCCTATTCAAAATCATGCGCCCCCTCCCCCTCCCCCCACCTCCTCAAGTGAAATGGAGAGTTGGCTTTCACATTGTGATTCTTGCACATGTTGTGTTTTGCAAATCGGTATTTGATATTGCATTGCATATTGCATATTGCACATTGCATATTGCAAATGTTTTGCAAACGGAAATGTTTTGAGATTGGAAAACAACAAATCGTCATTTGATCACATGTGTTCATTGGAAGTCATTTATGCACACACTGTCTTGCATACTTATAAATTATCATTATTTTATATCAACTATTAAAATTCGAAGAGAAAGTAAAA
Organism: Baylisascaris schroederi; assembly: GCA_006503575.1. Lineage (NCBI taxonomy): Eukaryota > Metazoa > Nematoda > Chromadorea > Rhabditida > Ascarididae > Baylisascaris > Baylisascaris schroederi. The sequence goes on from QEWY01003379.1 coordinate 86,153, forward strand.
GCGATAATAGGATTGTATGAGTGATGAGATGGGCTGATTCGATAGGAAAGCAATTGTTTCCTTAGTTAAGGCTTTAATGGAATAGAAGATTGCTGCAAGGTTGCGATATGTGTATGTTGATCATTGATCATTGATTATTGATTATTGATTACTGATTATCGATAGGTTGCAATAATCTGCATAGAAGCATATATAAATATTACAGATGGGGTGCAATCTTGAATGGTGCCCGTATGACGTTCGTAATATTGGGAGGATTTGCGCTACTCATTATGATATGCACAATGTGTGCATGTACATGCTTATTATCGGCTGATTTGGAAGAGGAATATATTAATCGAAGAGAAATTCGGCAACGAATTGTTGATCAACGAGCCGCCGAAGAGGAAATACTTCTGCGACAACAGGTTATCGTCGAGATGCTTTTTCATTCATATGTTTAACTTATTTCTATTTACACAATGAAATTCAAATTTTCTTCATATGAAGTTTTCTATTTTTTCCGGAAGTTTCTACTATGCTATGAAACTGGCAATTATTTTTGTTTAGTTGATATTTGAAATACTTGATTTTCACTCAAATCAAACCGTTGAAATAAGCCGCTGATTATAGTAAGCGGTTGATGAAGAAGACGAAAGTGACCGGTTCGATTGGACGATTTTTATCATGAAAGTTGAAAGCAATATCCTTAGAAGACCATGACAAATACAGTCGAATGAATGCCTATCCCAATATCATGAAACATACACTCACAGCATTTTGATTGAATATATTTTGCACTCGATAGAGTTGTGTGCATCGAACTTGCATACAACTCTAGTTTTATACTTGTTAAATTTTCATGCACAAAGTGATTCGATTATATTCTCTTGTAAAGTGATCCACACATAGAATCACATATTGTTGAAGCCGTAAATCGATCACCTAGAACGTATAACGATCACCTTTGACATCATAAAAACCATGAGTCTACGATTATGTATCCATTCAAATTGGTGAAATTCAACCATCAAAGACACCTATTGGTGGATATGTTTGCTTATGCATATTTATGTATATTTATAGCGATGTAAGGTGGAATGATTTATTCGTTCATTGATACGCTTTGATGCTAGTTTAATCAAGTATCGTTATCTCTTATGAATCATCACTTTTATTATAAATCGGTGGGAAAAGCATTTCTTAATGGGTCGTTTCACTCTGCATTGGTGGGAATGGGCGCTTAGTTAAGGTGTTCCCCTAACAGCAGGTTCTTGGTCCCCTTCCGTTTACTCAGGCCCATCGGTGGCAGAGATCAGTGCAGAGAGTGGACTATGACAATTGTCTATAGGAAGTTCTTATCTTCTTCCTGCCACTTGCGTCATTCAAGGGCAAGCTTTCGTCAGCAATAGTTCATAGTACGCGTAGTATAGTTTATGACGCTAATTTTGGAAATGAATGATCTTTTTTTTTTCTTCCAGAATGTTGGTTTTTTCTGGAATTATATGAAAATTCCGGGAATATCGCATATTTTTTCGTTGTGGAAAGCGACCACTTTTGTGGCCGCTTTTTTAGAATTGGGTGCAAGGGGAATGTCCACAGGAAACCGACGAAATGATGACCCCACAAGAGACATTTTATCGTTTTTTCAGACTCCTTAATTATCCCTTAATTAAAATCTGAAGTAAAATTGGCGCTACAAACTGATTCTGAATAAATATTCTTTCATTTCGTTTAGAAAAGAATCGATTTTTTATGGTTATCTATACACTGAGACGATTTTTTTAATAGTGGCAATTTTTCGTTGAGAAATGCAAATGTTCTTTCTTTTTTTTTTTTTCAGGAACTCGCTAATCATGACGATGAGCCTAATAGACAAGAGCCACAAGATGAGGTGCAGATTTGTTATGTAAATTATATTGAATGAATCGAAGAGTAAATATTGAATTAGTGGCGATGTGGAAAATAAGGAAACAGCAGTTCCTTAATTGGAGGAGTGTAATGCATATGTCCATTGATGAATGCTTAGAATGGGAAACACATTTTGCCCCTTTTTTTTGCATTTTGGTTAAATTTAATATTTTCGTAATTTCCTCAATATTGCTAGTATAAAATTATTGCGAGTGCAAAATTGTAAGCTCTTAAGCATTGACTCCGAAGAGTGTACGAAGAGAAGTTTCACTTTTAAAATACATATATGAAGTAATTTTCAAAATTTATTTTAAGGTCGCATTGGGCGGACAATTCTTTGCTTGCTGATTTCTTTAATAGGGACCTTCTTGGACTAAAAGTTGGAACTATATATTTTGGAATATTTTTGATACATTGATCGAGAAGATTTACTGGTTCCTAGGTAAAATATTATATCGCAGTATTACTTAGAGAGAAGTGCTTAAAGGTTGGCACAGAATTGTGTTATAATGGTGTTTAGACGATCCTCAATCATACATAAACCATCGTTATTTATTGCACAAAGCACCGGAAGTATTGTTGCTATCCATCTTTCATAATAACCGTGGTGCTGTCTGCCATGAAGTTGTGACACAACTCAATAGAGTATGGTCACAGTCTTCAATATTTTCCATATGCGTCGTAATAGAAAGTCGTATGTTTTCAGCGATCTACGCAATGGCTCGAAAGCGTTGATGGTACGGTCACTGCCCGTAGTGGACAATTGGTAGGTCATCTCTTTTCATATGATTATGCATGCTGAATTTTATTGATTCCTTCATTATTAAGATAGACTTCGACTTTCAATCGTTCTTAAGGAGGCTTCGACTCCTTGTTTCTTTAAGTGGTATTAGACGGTGCATCGCTGACTGTACAGCGACATAATATTGACCACTAGCCAATACCGCTGACCAGTAGCAATTACTCCAGCTGTTGAAGGTGCTTATTGCAATAGCAAATGAGCAGCACATCTATCATGCATCCATGATGAATGCTTCCCTATATATATGTAGTACTTTAGCTATTAGAATTTTTCACTGACCGGCACTATTCACAACGATTTTGTTTTACAGCATTGAAATATACGATGAGTCATAATTGTTCATTATATGCAAATTGTCTTTTTTTGCATAGGTATCAGTTTCAAGTGCGACACAACTCAGCTCTTGCTCTGATATGCAAGTAAGTTGATCGTTTTCGAACCCTTTGGAAATTCCACCTAGAATCACGCTGGTTCGGCGTGCTATCTTCAAGTTTGCTTAGACTATTACCTAGGTAAAGATGTAATTGTTTTATTCTCTCCCCCGCATGAATTCACCTCATTTTATTCCAGTCGGGTGGCGATTAAACAAGTTTATTCAAATAAAACTTCATATTAAGCAGCATAGTTGGCAGCTTTGATGGTCTGGGCCAATGCCTGATGAGCAATTTTTAACGAGGATGGGAGAGGACGCTGGATTTGGTTCATTAGGAACTAATTAACGACGTACAATTCATATTGCTCGATTCTAGGCATTATAATTTTTTTTGCTAATAAAATTGAGGAAAATGGAATTGAGCAGTAAGCAGTGAGCACTGAATGTGATTATGGAATTAGGCGTCAACTCTTGAATTCGATCTGTTTTTCTCACCCCTTGTCTTTAGAGGGTCCAATTCGTAGACGCCCCCGTCGTTCAAATTCAGATCCCTACTTCATTTAGAGGGTTGAAGTGCTACGTCCCTGAGGGTATAAATTCGCAGGTTTATGCTAGACTTTTGAGTTTCTCAGGGCAACTTAATCAAGCGAACTCCAGATGGGTCAAAAATCTAAAGGAAAATTTTTCTCATGTATGATGGTCAAATAAGATTTACCAGTTAACCTACTAGCATAGAAGCGAATCCTTTCTTTCCGCTTTCTCGATCTATAGCCTTGAAAAAGAACTGTAGAGGTTTTTTTTCATAAAATCCGTTACCAAATTATATTCTCGAGATATTTTCGTTGAAGGAGGATATGCAAGGTGAAGAAACTGTATTACTTTACCCATCGTTAATAAATAAAAGCTGGAACTTCAAAAATCCATTCGAAATAGCTTCACCTGGGTAGATTGAGGCGGTAAGATTCGTTCGTAGAGGGTTACAACGTCCATCAGGGGCAATGGGCCTCGAACTATGCTATCTATGGCATAATGGATGGGTGGTTGATGGAAAAACGTTATCATATGATGGCGTGAATGATTGTGACCAAATGAAATGACCATCGTCGATTCTGGCTATTTATAAAGGATCCAGTTGTCGAGGGTTCGAGGTTGAGTATGAAAAAAATCACTTCTTATGGTTCATTTATATCAGCATTATCGGTCACTATCGTCAGTCACATCATCGGCCATTTTATAAATCGCTTCGCGAAAACGTCTAAAGAAATTACTGCATAAGGCGACCATTTATAGAGGGAGAGAAAACGATTAGAAAAATGGAAACTCTCTAATTTTGAAAATTCTCTGCTAAAATTCAGTGTAAATTAATTAGTTTCTCTCAGAAACGGTGATGTATTCGACCTTGAGAGATGCGAAATGAATCTCTCGAAATATGCAAAGTTAAAAAAAGAAAATAAACTAGCAAGCGAATTGTAAATAATTGCTGTGAAAATCATTGTATAGCTTCTTTTATGCCATTTTTTCCGGCCGAAATTGTGGTTGTCTACTTTCACTACAATCATTTCTTCAAAGACCTCAAATAGTGAGTGTTTTCATATGAAGTGAAAGTTTTTTTAGACAGTCTTTTCAATGCATTGCATTGAAATTGTTTATTTCCTACTCTAAATAGCTAATGCAGGTCAAATTATACCCCTTAACCAATTATTCCTAATGGAATGACAATTGTTAGAGAAGTGCAAAGTACGACGAAGATAATTTCACTCTTAAAAATATTGAGGGAAATTTTACAAGTTTATTAGCAATATCTGAACGAGGTTATTGCCTTTATTTTTGCGCTAAAAATAGCTAAATTAATTAAATTAAATAAAGGTAGTTACATTACAGACTGATGAGACACTCAACACTGCAATTAGCGTTGAAGACGATCGATCAACATCAAATGATTTAATAACGGCTATTAACGGTAAATTTCATGTTGTAATTTTCTTGTAAAGGGAATATTTGAGGCAAATAAACTTCATCCTAGCAGCTATTTGATATATCAGTTATCTTTGGGTATTAAAACTATGGTTATTTGTTAGAAATTCGATTCACTTGCTAATTTTACAACAGTCGTTTTATTCAAATTTAGCTTGCGTATTGTAATGTTCAGATATCATTTATGGCTTATATTAAAAGAGAAGTTTTTTTTGATTATATTTACTGTTTTATAGAAAATTGTCTTAATATTTGTTGATATTTCAGTAGACGGTGATTTGCGAATAATTTACAATTGTAATAAGTGATCGTCAAATCGATTTCCATATTGTGAATATTTGCATAAACCAATAAACTGTGAAAGAAATTTGCATAATTCTGTAAATCAAATCAAAGATTGTATTAAGCGATTATATGATTGTAAATGTATGATCGGTTTTGCAACATTAATGTTGTTGAACGACATTGCAATATTCACGTTCTCTATGCATCAACTAGCTTTTTGCAATGAATTTCTCTATAAGAACTTGTTCCGTATACAATTATGATTGCAAGGATAGTAGTTCTATAGAAGATCGGTAGTCCTCATTTAACACAACATATAATTATCTCGTCAATTTTATGCAAAAATGTAGAAAAAAGTAATGTGTTAGGCAGCAATTGTTCGATCGTAACGATTGAGCTATAAAATACCGGATCCGGTTTACCGGTAGAGAACTTGATTGCAACATTTTTTAAAGTGTTGAATGGAATAGAGACGGAAAGCTATACATTTCTTCCTCTTTCTTCCTGTTGAAGTATTGGTCACTTACGGTGTTCTTAGTTAAAGACACTGTGAAACAGTTAATTAAAATTGAGTAACTTGACTAACATGTTGCTTATGGTCACAATAATCGTCAAGCAAAGACCACCGAATAGTTTATGCACCGTACTCGAATAATTGCAACTCTTCCATTGTCGAGAGGAAGCTTCTATGGATGCAGCTCGAGATGATGGAAGGCATCTGATGTGTGACTAGTGATGTTGCTTCAGTATTTCTGGTGCAAACCAAAGAACGAAGGCGTGATGGTTCCGAAGTGACAAAGCGCAGCTTGAGAGCAAGGTGTTGTATAATAGAATGAGTGAATGATGTTTCCACTTCGATGACATAAATTTAATACCACAATTGAATTTAATTAGTCAATGGCGGTGTATCTTTGCAAAATTTCAGCAAATCACAAAAATTCCTCAAAAACTCTATCTTCGCTCTCGGTATCTGCAACAAGCACAGCGCTAGGAATATGTTTTTAAGAACGAGAGAGTTGGCCACACTTCCATCGTCCCACGTTGCGGTTGTCAAAATTTTCTGTAGACTTATGCATGTTATTACCTGTCCCACGTATATTGCGCGTTCTCCGTGCTTAGAATCTGTAGTAAAAGAAAGTCAAATGGAATGTAGGAGATCAGATTAGAATATGCCAAGAGTGAGGAGATAAATTGGAGCGGAGTCGAACGGTATAGCTCCAGCGGAATAGAGTAAAGTGCACTCTGGGAATTATAGAGATATATATGGCTATTGGATCGGTCTGTTGTTGTTGGATCCATGACCGCTGCATAATAGTTTATGCAATATATGTCCTTTCACCCATTCCATTCAATTGTCCTGAAATTTGTTTGCATTCTGTATTATTTATGGGATTTAGTTTCTTTATGGTTAGTAGTGATTCAACTATGTAGGTGACGAGCGCAGCCTGTGTGAACTTCTAGAAAACTATATAAGACGGACCAATTGGGGGCCAAACCGGATCTTTAAATACTATTGTCGACTATATTCTGCGGCAAATAGATTCCCTCTCTAAGACCCTCCCCAAGTAGTGAACCAAGCTGATTTCAGAGGAACCAACCAGCGGCGAACACCGCCTCTGAGGAACCATTTAAAGTTCTTGCCGCATTCGGGTGCCACTTTTGCAGGCAACTTGCTACTGCTAATACTCGACCCTTACAGACGATATGTTGAACCTCCCAGCGCTCATTTCCCTATGACTTTTCCAGTCGCTGACTGGACTCAAAGTGTAGGCATGACCCTATTTCTTCGTTGTAAACTCTAGGATCTCTTGCTTCTGGAGCCCTTCAAAACCCATAAATATATTCTGGCCGAAGAATATGAAGGCCTTTAAAAAAGATGAGATGAATAATATAATAGGGTCTGCTCTGCCAAGTGAATGTTTTTCTCCAGGCTGAATTTTTCCACAGTATAATTTAGAGAGAATAGTAATCAACGTAAATTGGGTAATCTTATTTCGCTGGTTGAAGAGAAAGAGTAAAGAATATCAACTTATGAAAAAAAGCCCAAATCTTCTCGTCAAGAACATTATCATCTTTTTTTCAGCTTGAATTAAAACATATATTTACATCATCTATATATCTTTTTCTGCTATATATTTTTAATTCGATTTTTTTTTGCAATTTTTTTGTCAATTTTTTACTACTGTTTCGTTTATTTTCCAATTTATTTTTACTTTTTTTTTTGCAATTTTTTCTAAATATTTTTGTTGAATTTCTAAATCAGTATTTCAAATTTTATAAATGAAATCCCTAATACTTAAGTGAGATTTATTTAACGCTTAATAAATGAATGCTTTTATCAATTGCTGAAAATGGAATGAGTTGTGTTCTTTGCTTCTAATGAAATGCTATCAGTAAAGAAATTCGACTCATAATTACAACCGTAATGGTGTTTTATTTATTTTAGTGTATATATCAGTGATTTTTCTAGCATACTATTTCTCTCAAAAATATTTCCACGAGTGCGCTATAGATTCAATTCAACGTCAAGGATTTTTCACATAGAAGATGAATCAAATATGTAATCGCAAATGCAGTATATTTTTCTCTTTATACTCTAAGTTGAAGACGCATATGAACGAATTTAGATCTGTAGTAGAAGCTATGAAGTAATTATATAGACAGAAACAAGGCATTCAACACTCATAAAGAGATTTAGTACTACTCTTAGGTATGCCCTCATCAAGCTTGTCTTTTTTTCTAATTTTATTATGGTTTTTTTGCTTAGAAATTCTGCATTAAGTCCGGATGGAATAATCTTATCACATTAAGCGTGGCGATCCTCTTACTTACATCTTTCCTAAATTACACCTGTTGTATATGGTGCAATGACATTGATAATATGAATATAATGAATAAATAGATGGCAACCGAATCCGATTACGATAAACTTGAGAGTTATTTAAGGATTGCATCCTTGAATACGGGTAAAATAAGAGCGGTGAACGGGAAAATGCTTTCTACCCATGGCGATCATTATTCGTTTATGGCAAAATACCCTCTTCCCTCACTTGTTCTCTACAGTTGCAACTTTGCTGTTCTTGTAGATCTACCGGATCGCCTATTTTTTCTCAGTTCAATCCTTCTGATCTCCCAGGATCGTAACGGGTCCACTTCCATAGTTCTTTGAGGGGAGCATTTTTTTAACTCACTTGTAACATTGAAGCACAATATCGATGATAAGGATGTTTATTGCACTTATATCTGTGTATTCAGTGAGGTCACTAATGCACCATATATTTTAGCAGTGGATAGCTACGAAAATGTTTTAGCATTTCTTACGAAAGGAGCAACGATTCTTCCATTTTAACGGTTTATACTATTAGGTTTAACAGGCACTTTTAATGGGTCATAGGAAAAGCTGATGAATAGCATCTTCCAGAACTACAAGTTCTCTTGATGGGCAAAACATGGTTTCTTTAATCATTACTTGATTCGATTATTCGGTACCCATTGAAATATGAGATTATTTAATTTGTCTCAAAAACATTTCAAAGTTTCGAAAAAACATTCGAAAGGAATTCATAATATTTTTGCAATTCATCTGCTTTAGATAGTATTTATTTGTAAGTAATTTTCGCAAACAACATCAATATGAAATATTAGCTATATGGACATTACAATGAGCTGTCACAAAATCACCATCAAAGGCTTGTTTCTAATATTATAGAACCGGCTTAAAATAAATTGTTAAACCTGTTTGTCGAATAGGTTGTGTAAATAGTATTAGAGACATATTTTCGGGTTTTCCGGTTCCTCTCTCTCTCTCATTGCAACAAACTATGAATTAAATTTTTTCATGTATTATTCATAATCGTCTAATTTCATTCAGAATGGGATCGAAAATATTTTAATCTAAAAGTGGAATGGAATATAGAAAATTTTTCTTGTGTGTAGTTTCGTTTTCACTTCAATTGAACGATGAGATTTGCCGTATAAAGCCGTCAATTCACGAAATGCTGTTTTCGCTTATTGTTGAACTTACACTGTTGACCAATGTCGATTGACGACGACGGTGATAATCTATGGGATGTGCAATGTGAGTAGCACTATTCTCTAGGCAATATCTCCAAAGCGATTGACCTAAATCCATACACTCGTCACGATCTTCTCTAGTTTGACCAAAAACAATTTCCACTGTTTTTCCGGTTAGATGAGCGTATAGCATAAAATACATCGATAGTGCTGAGGTGCAAAGAGTATGCGATCTGATAGCTTCATTCTACTTTATTCTTAATGCTTTTTTTTTTTGCTGGTGCTTAGCTTATCTATATAGCAATGTAAATGTTGTCTGTTCGACGATAGGAGTGTGAGTGCATCTATAGTCATGTTTTTCCTGGCAGCTGTTAACAAAACTAAAGGCACTGAAATCGTATGTAATCCTCACCTTGAGAAAACTCTTTATATATGAATTCAATTTGAAGCCTTTGCTATTAGATGAGTTTAACATTTTGAAGCTTGGCGTCATCATCTATGGTTTGTCAGAAATGTGCTAATATCCCAGTCATGACAGTAGTCAGTCTCAGAGTGGGACCTCACTGCTACTGGTGAACAACACTGCAAGTATGGCATACTGAATGTGGTTTAATGCTGATGTTAAGTTGAATTCGATTTCGTAGTATTTTATAAAAATGTTCATATTATTTTCTGGAAATCACCATATGCATAATTACTGCTCGAACCTTAATTCGAGTTGAAAATATTGCTGCTTTTGAAAGGTATATCTCGATTCTTTTTTATCATTTCATAATATCGTTTTTGTATTTATGAATACGCAAACAAATATCGCCTAAGCCTTCGTGATCTTTCATGATGTACCTCTCAGTCTGCTTGTGAATAGACTAGTTGTTCAAAGAAATTAGGCATGAGACCATCCTCCTTTGAAAGATTTTCACGAAACTTGAAGAATTTGTAACGCTCATAGAAAAACAACGAATTCCAATGAATGGTTCGCTCGACTCAGAAATTTACTCTCCAATGCGGTGAGGATTAAAATATTACGAAAAATTGCGCACTACTTTGTAAGAACAACCGAGTTAATAATTTAGGCATTTCACCAATATTATTTTGTATAATATTATCATCTGTGAGAAGATGGACAATTGAGCCACAAAAAGTTTGATTCCCAATTAGCATTGCTAGAAATTTTTTATTTATTTACTTTTTATTTTAAAAGATGGGCCTCTTAATTTTGCGATTTTCAATAGCGGCGTAAATTTTTCTTTTCCATCGGGAAATGAATTTCACTACCAAATTTTTGCAAATTTATTTGCATATTTCAGCATCAACAATGGCTATTTGCTCAAGAGTCTTCGTAACGATTATCGTCGCATTGCCAATAGCAGTTCACTCGGTGCATTTTTAAAATTATTTTCACTGATTTCTACTAGCAAATAAAAATACTTTTTCTTTTCCTAAGCCGTTGTTGGTGTTCGACGAGGTATATATATTGCCATTACCGCTTTTGATTTCTTAAAAACTTTTCAATGAAAAAATTCCTCTCGAATATACTTGCAAGATCTCCATCAAATCTACTAGGCTGATTAAGTGCTATAGCCGAGTGGAAATTATTTTAACAGTTCTTCCGGATAACCTAGAAGGATCATTGCTAGGCAAAGCATAAGACAAAATATCTATCGTATAAGCCAATGAAGAACATGAAATCTGTCATATGTGGATAAGGCGCGAGGCATTTATAGATGTCGGATTATGAGACAATCCAGACGACGCTGCCTTCCAAAGATACTTTAGAAATGACTTATGCTGAGTAAATTAGTATACCTCACAAAGAAATCTGTCTATAGAGTCGATTGAGATTACAGATTTATCAACTGGAAACGGCTTCGCTCCTACTCGGCCTTGTACCTTCTTCATTTTATATCCTGTAGCACAAAATATTCTAAGTTTCTTAGATGAAATGTTTTTGCTGTAAATTTTGAAACGTATATATATATATATATATATATATATATATATATTACAGTGCGCTACAAGTGGTATATGTGGTGCAGCGCCTTACTGCCAACAACCAATGATGTCTGCATCGATGCATTGCCAATGTGCACCTTCCTATGGTTGTGGTCAATATGGTTGCTATAGACTTCGTGCTAAAGCATCTAAAAATATCGAAGCGATTGATGGTGATACGTCTCCTTCATTGACCGCATTGCATCGTCTCAGGTAGCAAAACTTTCCGCAGATTGAACCCTGTTTTAGCAATGTTTCGATAAGATTACCGAAATCAGGCGGCTTATAAGCGTTCAACGAAGACAACGAAGCATGAAGGCATAAAGCAAACAACGCACATAGATCACAGTAATTTTCTCCTTAAGGATTTCATATATAGCGTTTATCATCTGGGAAAATCTCATAGGTTTATTCAATGATGTACAGCACTTCTAACGAGTCCTTCTATTGAAAAAGGAATAAATTTCGAAAAAAAAATTCTGCTGAAAAATAAACATCAAACTTACTTGCATAAAATTTTTCCCCACAAAAAACACCGGAAACTGAAAATAGTATTTCCATAAAATACTGAAAATTGATGAAGAAGTACCATTTTATGAATAAATGTGCTTCCCCCAATAATTTAGTTGTTTTCACTCATTTTTACAATCAACGCTTCCTCTGCTTGAGATACAATGCAACACAATAACAACAATAATAATAATAACAAAATTTATAAATTACTTCAATACATTATAATACACATAATAATATAACAACGAAGAAATTTTGCGGGATCCTATAGAGTCGCATATTATTGTAATAAATATACGATAGGGCCGAAAATATGTAGCGATCTTAAATGAGCAAATTCCTTGTAATATGATGAGCTTTTCGATGCGATTGGACAAATTGCAATAGATCGTTGGCTTTTGATGACGGAAAATAAAACATGTTGCAAGATAAGTGTTTTTAATGTATTTTGCATAGACCATTTTATATGGTATATTTTGCAATACTATTTAAGTGATGCAAAAAATATTTAAGATAAGTGATACAACGAGTCACATCGGAATTGGCCTAAATCGGTTGTTTTCTTGCGTATCGATTTGCAAAAACCGGTCCCTACTTTCCTTGCGAAAATCCTCAGCCGTTCTTAATTGGGCAGTGGATTTTTTTTTTTTTTTGCAACAAGTACTGTCATTGTTGCAAGCCTCTTTTTCTAAGTGAAGAAATGTTTGATCATACGTTTCAATTTCAAGCATTTAAAATGAATGTAATGATTTTCTTTAGAAAAAAGTACAAAAAAGCAGTTTATAAAATCTGCAGCATAGCAGTCGAGGGATATTTGATGGTACGTGTAAAATAAGTTGATACTCAGATAGAGTGGTCCAAATCTGCTAATTAATATACTGGTAAATTAAGCAGGTAGCAGTTATCGCATTCTAGAGGTCAACAACTTGAATCATCGGAGCGTTCAGCACCACTTAAAGAGCTCGATGAGAGGTCACTACTTGCAGCCGCATCTCCAACTGCCGCCGAATTGCATCGCAGCCCGGCTATACCAACTGTAAGCAACCGTTTTGCATCATTTTTTCTCTTCATTTCCCCTAGTAAAATTACACTCGCAAACCGTATTACGGCGTCGTCGTCTCTTTATCTGATATTCTGAAGCATTAAAACTACAGCTAAGTTATTAGATGGTTATGTTGATAAACAAATTATTTGACTATTATATTTTATTTAGAAAATAATAAGAAATTGTCGCACATTTAGGAAGAGCGAAACTTTCATTTTGCACGAAATCATTAAAGCAATCTGTGGGATAGGCCGAAACGATATGCACTTTTATAATACTGTTCTTCAAATCAGCAATAAATGTTCTATTTTAGTCGACCGCTCCTATAAATCCTTTCCAAAGAATTAATTTTTCCAAGCAAATTGGGTACAAACTTGTAATCCGATTGAGGCGAAACAGCATATGGAAATTACAGATTGGGATGTCGCATGACGAAACAGTGTGTGGGTACACGAACATTATATGAAAAGGTGCCTCTATATAAAGGTTGAGTGGAAGTGGTGTGATAACTAGGAATGGCCTGTAATGGTCCATACTGCTAGAGGAGACAAGTGACCGAACAGAGCTTATACGGAGATGTAAGCTTCCGTTTAGGTCTTACGGCACGTAATACATAGGTGAGGTTAGGGCAGTATCGTCGAGTAATTTAGGTTTGTTAAGCATATGCTTTAATTAATTGCAAAATTTTGACGATTAGAGACGATCATTCTTCATAATGAGATTCAAAGTGAGTTGCATTGTTTTGCAGAACCCGAACGAGGCATTTCTAAGCTGTTGTATGGATCGACAACTGCCAGATGCGTGTCTTCGGAAATGTAATTTCAACTCCTATAACAAGGAAGCGGTGAGGTTTCAGATCGTCTGATCATTATCTTTTCATCTGCTTAATATCTTCACTTATTTCGAATGCGTGTTTCTTACGAGTGCATACTTCGATCGACATAGATAGAGAAAATATAAATCCGTAATATTTGTTACACGAATCGCATGCAGTTTTACGGTGCATTGAATCTGCT
>QEWY01003379.1:100766-197777 GCA_006503575.1 Baylisascaris schroederi
TGTCCCATGAGTGTTATTAGGTGGCCTGCGCAAGAAATATATAAACGTTTTTTTGAGTTGTTAGGAAACTTATGGCTGAAATTTTCGTAGATTTTTGAACTACTGCAAGATTCCTCTTGTATAAATTACAATGTTGCAAGAGGATCGATGAAAAATTTCTCACCGAATCGATAATGTGCATTTAGGAAGATCCAAAAATGAAGCGAATGATCTAATGGCCGAAGGTTAGATGGACTCATTCGAACAATGCTGTTCTTAAAATGATGCTCATCCATCTTCTATCGCCTTATATCATTACGTAAGAAAAGAATTGCTAGAAGACGAAGACCAAAGCGCTCCATTAGGACCGGATACTGTGGTTTTTTTTGAACAAGCCGGCAATGCGAATATAATTAAATTACAATGCTTTTAGGAAACATTTAATACTTCAAGAAACACGTCGCGCATGAATCCACAGCTTTCATTCTTTTACTGGCTGCCTAAAGGATTATCATAAACCATTTGCGTTGATATAACAACATAATTCGGAAGTAACGGTTAGGAATGAGGATTTGTTGCAGTTGACGGCGATGTATTTCAAGCAGGATGCATGTCCATTGGATGCGATGAAGGAGATGCAATTCTGTGCTGCACAAGGACGTGATCATCGCTCGTGTTGTATTCGTAATGGTGTGACCACAACACTTGCCGGCACTAAATGCCTCGTATTCTGCGATCAACGACCTGGTCTGCACTTATCCATCAGTGCTAAAATTTTTTGAATAACATAAGAGTGCAGTTATGTGGTCAGCGATACTCACAGATTCCTCCTACCTACCTAGACTGAGTGATCAAGTTGCTTAGAAAAGACATTAATAAGGATAGTTCATCGATTAATTTGATTCGATTATGGGAATGAAATCACTCAAAATTGCATATGTAGGAAGGAATTTGTGTTAATTAATCGGTTTGATCGATGAGATTACAAAGTCATGCATGCTAGAAACTGATTCCCAAAAGGCATAAAAGGCGAACATGAAACAACGAGTGCTCATATATTAGTTTCTTTTGCACTGATAGCGGAATGACTCCATTGATTTACTAGATTCCTTTCACCGAGCACTAGTTAATTCATTAGAGAACAATTTTCCTCATTGCTTCATATGAGTTAATGGAGTATTACACTTCATCCGTTGAACGTAGCTTTTAGCAGTTCTTATGTTTAAAGTGAATTTTATGCAAAGCAGAAAAAAAGAAACTGAAACAAATGATAAGTGACAAAAATTATTGAAATATGATAGAAGAGAGGAAATAAAGGTTTATGTTATAGGAATGGTGACACAACTCGATCTATCCTATTTGTCGTGTTTCGAACGATTCGAGAATATGAAGAGTTGCTTTTGGCATGATATCAATCATTTCTCTTGGAGAGCATAATCTTTTCTATGAAACAACTTTCCTCATTGCCTTATATGAACGTGACTTATGTTTTACCTTTGATTGAAATAAGACTTATTTGATTCACTCATTCAGATGTGTTGTAGTAATAGAATCATTTAAAATTTACTAACTTCAATTTCGACTTCTATGGTATTTTGAACACTATTGATGCATATTAATTGCACTTTATTTGAAAGGTTCATGAGTTGATATGCAGCTAAAGTATAAGATCTAATATACTCAACGTTTCAACCGTTGAATAAATCGAGTAAATGAGATAAAGTTTACTCACTTTGATTAGTGAAATCGTTTTAAAGCATTTCACCGGTCAAATTTTCTAAGCATTTTTGGGTGCTCATAGGAAGCTTCACTTATTCATGGGTAATATTTTCTCTATAGTTTCAAGTAGCGCAAATTTCCTATACTGATCCTGTAATTGACGTTCTTCATGAGTGGAATCTGTCAAGATCTTCCAATATTCGCATATAATTAGAGACTGATAGTAATTATTGGCTATGATTTTGTGAAAGAATCTTTCAACCACCTTGCTATCCTGAAATAAAAATTTTTTGAGGGGATTTTTCAATTTATATTTTTTTGGGTAATACTTTTTGAATTTCTTGATGAGTTTATTTCTAAAGAATCCTCCTGTGAAGGTGAATATTGTCTATGTCATTGAGCATTTTCGTTCAATCTCACACTCTCTTGCATTATCATTACACCCCTTTGCGATTCGTCTCTTTATCATAGTTTCTTTGATTTCCTCATTGAATATTGTTTAGAGCATTTATAATCCGTTCAATTCCATAAACTCATAGATGTTAATGCTGTTTTTTTCTTGATTTATTCTAAACGTCCTTCAGCAATTTTTTATTCAATCGTTTTGAACGTATTCTACTATTTTCCTCTCCCCTAAATGAAGTACTTTTTACCGGTTCCACTTTTGCGACTCGCTCATTTTCTGCTATTAGATACGGGCATGGAAAGAAAAACCTGCTCCAACTATCAAATGCTAAGTATGCAAGCAAAGAAATGATTTGGGTGCGCATGCAATATTTCACTAAATCGATAATACATAAGTACACATAAAGAGGGATTCATGTACTCTTTCTTAATCATTCATCGAGCTAATGTCGCCTCTATGAAGAGATATAGAAAATTAAAAAGTTTTTATTTAATTATACATACTAAAATGTTTATTATTGTAATGATGTGGGAAATTCAAAAAAATGTCTCCTCAAACATCACACCGCTCAAAGAGTGCATCCAGTAAGAGAAAGATCAGTAAAACAATGATCAAATAGGTGTTAACTGCTCATACTATAGGAATTAGCTGTGTTAGTTTGATTTAGCACATATTGCCAACCATATAAAATCCTATTTTTGCACAATTATTTTATGCAAATAGAACGTTTCACATGATTGGATAGGTATCAGATAATATTTGCAACATAGTGCCTTCAAATTATGCAAACTATGTAATACTAAAATCATCTCTTAATAGCCAATGTTCAGATCCCTATTCATCCCCGTTCCTATCTGTTGAATAGTCGCTTTGGATCAGTGAAATCCTCGCTTCGTCAGTTCTATGTTATCCGGCTTCTTCTTTTCTCTATTATTTTCTTCCGCTGCATTTCCAAAATTTTACATAAATGATCGATGGGCATCGAAATGCGACCCTTATATTTAAATGGATGGAAAAGCAAAGCAATGCGCTCGTCGAATACTTACGAGTTGACATTTCCTACAAACAGCACACCACTTTTATGATTCAAAAATTTGTTTGCATTGTGCGACTGTAATTTCACAACCTTTAAATGTATGATTAAATCAATACATTACACGAATACGGCGATTGGAAAAGCATAAAAACCAAAATTTTGTAAACATCCATCAAATCGACACAGAACGACATTTTGAAAGCAAATAAGGTTGTTTTGAAGTTTTTCCGAGAGGAGTTTAATTCTTTTCAGTCACAAATTTTTTTCATTTGAGAATATTGGCACTATATCGCTTCAGAAGAATTGTTGATGTTTGTAGTAGTTCCACTTAAGGAATTCTTCTGTTTAAGAAACAAATGGAACTCGAACGTGGTGTTTGAATAGCAAAGATCATATTCAAATTGCTCTCTAATAGAAAATTATCGCGAAATGCACGTTAGCAATTCAAGAAGATGCTTATCTATCGCCTATATCAAATCATATATCAAACTGTACGCACTCGCAATGCAAGAATTTCATTGGTAAGCATGAAAGATGGCACAACATTGATGTCTTATCAACTATTAGTTGCTAATTGAATCGTTCCTAGAAAATACAGTACATGGGAAATTTTTTTTACCTCCCTTAAGACTAACCAACTTTTCTCGTAAAAATTACGATTTTTTGCTTAAAGTTTTTACGAGAACAAATCAATCACTCGTATTATTGGATATTTTTGGTGCCAATTTGGACATCTTTTGAAATTTTTTCTTCTTCTTCAGATTTTTTTCCTTCAGAATTATTCTTCTTCTAGTTTCTTCTTCAGGATCTTCAAGTTTCTTCAGGTTCTTCAAGTTCTTCGGGACTTCCAGGAAAAAGCTACAGGAAGGTAGTGGAAAATTGTGCAATTATCAAGTGTGAAGGAATTTTATTTCCTCTACAAATCACTATAATTTTTATGATAAATAACAACCAATTAAAAGGTTAACAGCTCTTCGTTATCGATAGAAGTGTGAGAGGCTTTTTTCTTTGGGCGGTCTCTTCTCGTTATCGGAATGCATCATATGAGAGCGATTGTCCCTTAATGTAAGATAATTGCCGAGGCTGTGCTTTCTTATTTTTGATTTCCTCTGCGATTTTTAGCCTCTGGAATATAAGAAGTATTTTTTAAGTTATTGACGGTACTTTTGATAACAATTTTATCTAATATCAATAAATTTAAGCGGCTATTGATTGCTTCATATATCACTACATAGTTGTATAATAGTTTAAACGCTAGTAAGTTTGTATACTAAGAGCAAGTGGAATAAGCGGTATCACCATCACGGTTCATCGATTGCTTAGTTCAGTTTACTTAAGAGAAAAATCCACTCTAGAAGATATTAAATATTTTTGAACGAAGAAATTGAATGAAGAAATTCGTAGATTTCATTTGCATATTTATTTTCGCTCGAAAAAAGAGACCATTGCTAAAGTCTCCCAACTTTTTGACACCTAAGACCACAATTGTTTTTTACTATCAAGCTAATTGGTGTCTTCATCTTTGACTATTTCCTATTTTTATGATTTCTTTTGAAGTTCAAGTAACATTATCGTATTCATTTTGATCTTTTTCACCAAACGTTTCCAAAAATATAATACCGATGCAATGAAACGATCGACGATTACATTTCGAAATGATTTCTACGATAATGGCATCGATTTTGCACTTTGCGCAAATATTTGCTTAGCACATCTGGCAATAACATTTGCAACATATTGCATACCTATCACTTCTCATGCAACAATAATTCTGTCATATTTCGTTGTGTTGATAATATTATTTAGAAATTTATATGAAGCAATCCATCATCTTATTTCCGTTGACAATTCTCGTCATTAGCGGTCTATTTTTGTTGCTGCGATTAACAACTATCACGAGCACATATCCTGGCAATGGCAAAGATGAGATGAAAACGGCCTATTTGTTCTTATCTCACATTCATATTTGCTATTTTCTGATAATATTCGCCGCATATAAAACAATATGTAATAGCAAATATTTGCAAACAATTCTTGCATATAATCAACCTTAAATGTGCATTCTCACTCATGATTTTCGATCGCTCTAAAGAGACTATTCGCTCATTCGTGAAACGCCTTCTGAAGAAGGGCAGTGGATTTGTGGAAAGAAAAGTCAATAGATTGGGTTTCTCTACAGATGCACAACATGGAAATAATGGCTACGGGATCCTGGAATGGCAAAGGAACAATGTTGTCCTATAGAATCTCAAATAAAAATGGTTGCATTTAACGGTAAACGAAGCGAAATAGTGCTTTCAAAATGGCGAAAACAAATGAAGATACATAACAAGCGACCTGGCACGGTGTGGGGCATTGCATCCTGCTGACATGGTCAAACTATTTCATGTGAGGTAGTGGAAAATAAAACGTGCTAAACAATACGTCGACGTTTCGACTGATCTAACCTTTCGTAACGACCTTCACAGAATTGGCTTCTGATGCGACCGCACTGATCATCGAAAATTTCTGATCAATTTGCTGAAGCAACTTCATAGGCTGATTATGTCTTGCCTTAGGGTATAGATTATACCTACAGGCAGTTGCATGCGTATGTAATTTATGGTATATCCACGGTATATACAGGCAGTTACACATATGTTACTATGTATATCTATTGCATACCACAGAACTGTTGAATGCGTTACGACGGTCTTCTTTGTTGTTGAAAATAGAACAATATTAATTCTTCAACTTATCTCTTTTTTTTTTTGCTTGAATTATTGTGCTTCTTCGTCTCCTCAATGCCTTATTTTTCTTTTCGATAACTCCCATGCTTTAATTTCACATAAAACATTTGCAATGCATCTGTTGTACTTGATGATCTCATGACAAGCCATAGTAGAACAGCCTGAAAGATCCTAGAGTTGAAATCCTGGAGTTTAAAGCGAGGAATATCTATATCAGTTGATGGATTTCACCGCATACTACTTGCTTGTTTTATGCAGTATACCTTAGCAGATCTCCCTTAATGTTTCCCTCTCATGTCGATGCGTTGATCGTTTTCTGAATCAGATTCACTCATATCGCTGTCGAGTAACCAATTGCCTACATTTCAGAATATGTGATTTTTTTCACTGTAGTGATTTCCATTAGTTTCTAACTGCTCTCTGTTGCCGACGCTTCGGCCATGCACGAATGTTTCTATCGTTGAGGACTAGAAAGAAAGAGGCACGCTTCTTGGGGAATGGGGAGCGATATTTATGTTCCGAAATATGAATATAATTTAACATTTTCTAGAATTTCTTAATTAAAACGAACGCTTCTTGTCTCGCGTTCACTTCTCGAAAATAATGCGTTCAATAACCTTAAGCGACGAATGAGAAATGAGTTTTTGTGGTAAGATATGGGATTTTATGAAAAATCAACCATTTTTCTGCAGAAATATCATTGAACGTTTTGATTTCATATTTCTTTCATATTCTACTTTATTCTATCGTGAATTTACCTTTTTTTTCTGGAACTTTCGCTTTCACACCTGAGTTTTACCTGTAATTTATGCTTTTCATCCTCTCAATCCCCCCCCCTCTGAAATTCACCGCTCCTCCTATCTTTCTCGTCGCACCGTTTTAGCCTCGATAGTTCTCATAAGATTCTCGTCAATTATTCTTGTCATGCTTCTTCTGTAGCTCCTTTGACACGGAGATCATTAATCTCGACATTATTTATTAGGAGTTCATTTAAAAAGGTAGAGGAAAGTCAGTACTAGAGAACCTCTGGGAGAAGAAAAGTTTTTCGATTTTTTGTGGAACTCGCAACGTTGCAGTTTTCGTTTGATTGCCTTTTCGTGAGGAATGACTTCTCAAAATTTTCACTCGCTGTCGACTTCAGTGAAAACTTTTCCTCTCACCATTAACTCCACCCCCCCCCTCCCCTCCCCTTCATTTCCTCCTTGTTCTTCCTCTCTCTTCTTAAATTTCCTTCCACAGCGTCTATAAAACGCGAGTAATGGATATTAATGAATCTGCTCCATCAACCATTTCCTCTATGCTCGTTTTATATGCTAAGCGCATTATGGTGATGTCGCTTCCCTGCTTCTGCGTACGTATGAACACCCACCTGTCCATCCATCGTGATATATAGAAGTTGGGCTCATGGCATTCACTCTAAGATGACTAGTAAAAATCATTTAGTTTAGTTTATCTGCTTTGTGATAAGTTTTAAGCATAAAATATGCAAATTTTAACCACACAATTTATCAGCTACAACAAAAACGAACTTCTTAAGTGCAAAATTCCTCTTCCAGTCGATTGATCATTTTTAAAAGAAGCATTGCTGTCCACTCTTTCGAGAATTGATAAGACCAATCTATCTAGCTAGTTGAACTACAATTAAGATATCACTAGCGTTTGTTCTATACCTGTAATCGTTTTAATCTCGATATGTAAAGTTATATTCTCATTTGATCGCTTTCGTTGCATTTTCTATAATATTTAGCTATTTCAAGTAGATCAACTTTGTGTTACAAACTTCTAATCACTATTAAGATAATGATTTAAATTTATACAAATTAACTCTGATTTGATATTCGATAAACATGAGCGGAATTACTATGGAAGTGGTAAAAAATGACGTCATTTAATGTATGCTATTGTTTGCAGTTGATTAGAGTATCACAATGAGTGAAATCGATTTTGGCGATTATGAAGGGAAAAAAGTTAAGCTGATTACACTGACGAATAGTAACGGTATGCGAGCTGAACTTATCTCGTATGGTGCAACGCTGAAGAGTTTGATCGTAAAGGACAAATTTGGCATCGATCGTGATGTTATTCTCGGATACAATCATATCAACGGTTCGTTTTCATTCCACAATGAATAAATGAAAGGATATGCCATAGGAACAGCTATGGTTCAACAAAACATGTTGAATATTCAGGCATTTATGTCATTAAACGTCTATCCATGCAAATTATAAACGGGTGATTCGTTCTTTTAATGGGCAAACGATATAGCATGCGTCGAGACCGACCTGCAAATAAATGCACACTTTCCGGCACATTTATTTATTGAAAATTCCTCAAAAAGCTCATAATCAACTTGAAAATTGGCACAGGAATTCACGCAAGCTAGGTTATAAGCACAAAATAATTTTTACTATCGCTTCAGTTGTTTTGGGGTCAAAACTACGGGTCAAGCAAACGAATATATACACACATACACACGTTAGCACTAAAACAACCCGATCATGACGCACTTCGCAGATCCAAAATTTGCTTTGGAGCACACGAAATGGGAAATTAACGTTGCGTACAATTTTTTTCTCAAAGATTGACATTTCTTTCATGCAAAAATTACAACTATGCACATTGTTAACATAACAAAAGTCTTTTAAAGTAAACTATTTTTGCCAGAAAGAAAAACAGTGGTCCTTATCTAGTTAAGTGATCGTTATCTAATAGACGTTAAACAAGTTTAGCAGCAACAATAAGTTAGAATTGAAATATTCTCCTTGCATATGTTTCCATCGTATAAACATATGCAAAAAACGTCAAATGGGAAAATAGAGAGAAATGGAAAAAAGAAAAAGCCTGTAAAAATATTTGCTCTACGAATATTTTAGATGCTAGTCCACGAAATTTTTGAAATTTAGTAACTTCGAACAAATTTTCTAAAGCATCGTTTTTTTGTCTGTGATATTTCAGTGCTGAATTCGAATTATTGAGCATGATCGGGGTTGTTTTTATTTTTTATTTTTTGTAGCACCAAGGTGTTGCTTACAACCGACACTAACGATTGTTTTTGTTTAAGGTTTCATTAACGATGATGTATTTATGGGAGCGACTGTAGGACGTGTTTGCAATAGGATTGGATATGCGAGTTTTCAATTGGATGGTAAGAAGTACTTTCTGCCAGCGAACAATGGTAAGCATCACTTGCACGGCGGAGGATGTTTATCGAAGGTTTGCCAAGTTACTTTTAAATGATGAGCTGTGCTGTTTGCAGTAGAAGAGGACGATGGGGGGTGGGAGGGGGGGAAGGAGGGGAGATTCCTGAAGTACTTAGCAATACTTGCCCGCACAAGCCATACGAACGGATAAAAAAGGCTTTCAGGAGATTGTCTCATGTAGGAGAAAAAACGGCTTTAAGCTATCTCATAGTTTAGCTTATTCTAATTATAGTGATTATGTGTAGAATTATTTCAAACGATTACAGAGAATTTGGGAAGTTAACGAGATACGTCAATGTGTTGGGATGCAATCAGTAAAATTTATGACGTTGAGTCGAGACGGTGAATTCGGCTATCCAGGTGATATTCGTTTTGAGGTGACATTCGAGTTGAACGATCAGAATAAACTCAATGTTCTACTCGAAGCATTCTCGTTGAGTGATACCAATACTATCGTCAATCTCACTATTCATCCATATTTCAATTTAAATCCACAGGTAACAAATATTTATTTATGTGAAAATATCACCTATACAAAAGAATAATATAAAATACACTGAAGGATTTATGAGAGGGATTTACGAAATATTCTAATAGGAAAGGATGTCACAAAAAAGAACTTTTAATGATCTTGTAATATGAATTTTCCCGATGATGTGCTCGTCACCTAAGCAATACGTTTTGGGATCACCGTTTTGGCGTAAGTCGTTTTGACACAGTTGTATTTAGATGCACACCCTCTGGATATGGAGAATCTTCCATCTATAGGCATTTCCAAGCAGTCAGACTAAGTATTTTAGGCAACATTATGCATCATAAGTTGGTAATTCCTCCGACATCTTCGATATTTTTAATTCCAAAAGGAAAAAAAAACCCAGCTAAAATCAATCCGTATAAATTTCGCAAGCCGTATTTATAATTGTGACACTACTGGGAATGGTACCTTATCCAAAATTGGCATCACTAGCCTATGCTTTTATTTGAAGTTACATGCGCAGCTTTATCAGTTCTGTCATTCCCTTCTACGGTATTACAGAGTTTTGTATTTGATTACTGTAGAACTTTTAATGTGCAAAACAATGAAGAAAAATATCGCATCGTTGATTTTTTTTTTTCACTGCAATAAAAGAAGCATAAATAATTTGTTTCCTTCATTGAATGCTATTGCCAAGAATAATAAACAGGTATGGGACGAAAAGATAATACTAAGTTATTTGAAGGCGAGTGCGAATGTACTAGATCACGAATTGTCGATCAAAGCGAACCGATACCTTCCGGTTGATGAAACGGCACTTGTGACAGGTATTGCATTTTTCAATCTATTGAACAATTTCAGAAGAATGTCATTTAAAAGGTAATATTTTGAAGGCATTTTTTGTGGGTAGTTTTAAGAAATTTGGTCCCCTTAGCCGATTCGATAAAATCGAAGGACGTTTATCGTATAAAATTTCATTAGCAGGTACTGACTTCCCTTGATAGGTAAAATGTATAAATATGTAACAGAATCGGCTAATAACTTAGCATACGTACATTTGGGAGTGCTTGTGATAAGGCGAAAGAAAAAGCCTTAGAAGCATTCGGGTTTGGTGGCAAGTGCAAAATGAAACAGCTAAGTGGATTTGCCATATCCATTGCGTTGCATTAAGTAGAGAATATTGCTTGTGCAAAAACACGTTGGCCATCCTCCTGGCCATCCTCGCCACCATACTTGGCCGCTATAGTGCATGGCCATCCTGGCCACCATACTTAGCCATCCTGGGTGTTCACTATAAGGTTGCCATAGGTAGATTTATAGAAAATAGTACCACTAATATATAGATAGCAGAAATTCGGTTGTTCTTACATTGGATAAAATGAACGTTTCATACTGTAGACAAACCTCCACCTTATATGCATTCCATTTCTATTTTTATTTGCCTCGATATTAATATCGCTCGCAGCTTGATAAAATTGATAAATATTCGAGAGGAAACGCTTAGGAAGATGGCGAAGGGGCACAAACAAACTTACAGCATGGCTATCTGAAAAAGGTATGCTGTGCGCTTGTTTATGTTCGTACTAGTCATTAAGAGACGCTGCAAAACAACATTTGAAGATACGCTTTCCAGCTTTATTCTAAATTCATGATTTCTATATGTATATAATTTGCAGCTGTACGAATATTTTGAAGATCATTCTAATTCTTATTTGAAACACTTTAGAGTGAGCACCTGAAAAGTTCTCATATATTTCCGTTTTTGAGATGAACCCTCAATTCTTGAGCCCAACCTTGACGAATTTTATTTTAGATTCATTGCCAGAGCGCTTTTTTTTTCAGGTGAGATATGCTCGCTAAAGGGTGATTTAAAGAAGCTATGTGAAGGCGTCTGCTTAAACGAACTCGCAACTACCGCAGCTATTAATATCGATAATGACTTCATTCTTGATTGCAAACCTGGCGATGAAGCACTGAGGTTTTGTCTACAATTTTTTTTCAACTTTTACATAAGCATTTAAAACGATGGTTTCGGGGGCCAAAAAGAACCCATTCCAGATCTACATCTTGAGTGTTACCGCTTATGAATTCAGTGAATTTCGAGCTGGACTGGATCGAATTCCCCTAAGTCTGAATGGGGGAAACGACTTTCGAAATGCACCAAAAAGAAAAGTTATTCTCATTCTGCGGTATGGTGATATTTCTTTGCAATGAGAAGCTTACCACAGAACACAAATGTTTGCACCATCGTACAAGGAATATGACGGATTTTATGTATAAACGACTGGTTCCTCACCAATTTTTCTCACGATCCTGAATTAATTGCAGCTGTGGCGGTGCTTTTGTAAAAATACGTCTTCTTCATTATTTACAAGTTTGACCATGTTTTCAACTCCCCACATCCGACCTACATTACGTTTTCAGCTAAAATTCTTGCTCATTGTGAGAAAATATTGTGGCAGATGTTAGAGACACCTTTCAGCACAGAAGCATTTACGTTAGATAATGAACGCTAAATATCGTCATGAATGCAATTCAGGTTGCGAAATGAGCGATCAGGCATTATATTGGCTGTATCAACCAGCTATCCAGTTATTCACCTTTATCTTGCCCAACACTTTAACAATATCAATGGCAAAATCGCGCAACCATACAGCAAATACGCCGGTATCGCTATTGAGGCTCAAAAACATAGTAACGCTATCAATAATGTAAGTAATTTATTACTTTGTAGTGAATATTCCTCCACTTGAATATAACAAACGACGACGGTGTTGTTGCACAGACTCGCATACACATACAAATGCAGAGAATTTACAATTGCATCAGCAAGGTTGAGGAAAAAATCGTTTAACGCCCTAAAAGATTCAGTGGGTTCGATTTTTTCTTCAAGCAAATGAGTGAAAAGTTCGAAACTTCAGATTTAGTTTTGGCAAATCCTTTAAAAATCCGAAAGGTTCGATTCTTTTCTGCACATCAATAAAAGGTCTGAGGATTGAAGAGGATCATGGAAGGCTTTACGCAGGGATCGTGGAGCGTTTCTAATACCCGACCTTATAATAGCTAGTAGGCAACAAGGTAAGACTTGCGATCTTTTAAGTTGATTGTCTTAAAGTTGACACGTTGGAGTCTCTTGAAAGCTGATGCCACCAACTTCAAAAAAAAGACAGATTTTTCGAGCATTCAACTCACATTTCACTCTATGGATAGCTAAAGGGCGAAAGAATGTCACGCATAAGAATACATAAGCAAACGAGCTGCTAACACTGTTTCTTATCACTCGACAGCCAAAGGAAAACTCCTGCTGCAATGTCTTGGGGGGTAAAAAACGTCCGAACAGGATTCAATAATAAAATCGCGCTGTTCTTCATCATAATAAAAGTGTTAACTTGCAATTCCAAAAGAAGATCAATTTCTGAATAACATAACAAGAGGCCATCGAGCTGTTTTTCATCTAGAATAGGCGCACTGAAAACCGTTGAAATGAGATCCGATGGGTAAAGGGAAACATCTGTGAAATACCGTCACTTATAGGTTTTCTTTAAGGTCGAAATAACAAAATAAGAATTTCAAAGAGGATCAAACATTGATGCCTATCTGAGGTTAATGTCTGCAATAAGAAGATAAGATGAGCAACTATCGCTAAATAATTGCTTATTTCAGCCTCATTTCCCGTCAATCGTTTTGAGTGGTCATTCGAAATACTCGGAATGGATCTCTTTCAGCTTCACTTCTACATCAACTGGGAACTGATGAATATTCGATATGCTGATGTTTATTAATATGATAGATGCTAATATAAGTGCTCAAACTTTGAAAATAAAGAGAATATTCGACTCATAATAAGTAGCTTATCAAAAATAAGATAGCTATTCAACTACAAGTGGTTGCTTTCTGGAATATTTCATCATAACCAAACGACCTTTTTCATCATCAAATTGTACACGATGCTCAATGATGATCACCTCTCCATCGCCAATAAATTGAAACAATGCACTGCTCACCTCATACGGTGCTTATAAATGCTTTTTGCTTGCATATGCAAACTGCACAAAGGTATACTTAAAGTGGCATTGAATATCAGCCAAGAACAGACGTTCACTGCATATTCATAGGTCACAATTATCCTAACTTAAGCTGATAAAGTTTAATTTAAGGTTTCATTCAATTATATACTTTATGAAGAGATGCTTCGCAAACGACCAGTTAGTTTGGCGATGGCTCCGAATCTGCGCATATGTATGTGGGCACATAAATACGCGTCTCACATAAACCCGCTCGCCCATCTTTCCCAGATTTGTAGCTGAGCTGGTAGCGAAACTATAGTTGGGAAATTTTGCGGGTATAATGTTCTTCAAAGGTTGACCCCACATAGCATTTTTCACATTGATCTATTTCTTTCGAAATGAGCTAAAGATATAATAGGATAGCGTAAAAAAGCCCGCTTGCATATCACATGTGCCGGATTTCGTTCTGAAAATGAAATACCTTCGAAAATTTTCAAAAAATGCCAATATTAATTTGGCATGTGTCCTGTTGTTAGAAACTAGCAAATGTTGATTGCTGCTGCTTAGATTGCTGCCAATAAGTGCATTAATGTTTGAGGATACCATTCTTGCTTGTGCGGGAAACCCTATATTCAAGCAACTCAAATAATTACATCAAAACTAGCAATAAAGGACACGTCAACTTTTTTATGTAATGTAGGCCTATATCGGTAGTTAAGAAGCATGCAACCAAATTTTCATAGCACTTTGCGCCGCAAATTGGCCACACTGCTTGAAAATGACTAGCCATCAGCGAACAATCTTCACGAAAATATGAATTTTGAAATACTTAGAACTTGAAGGAAAGCAAAATTTTAATAGAGCACCTTATAAGGGGATCACAGCAATGCATAAGGCCAGTGAAAGGATAGTAGTTGGTGAAAACATTTTCCACAAATGACTCTTTGATAATCGCCTGATTTTGAGCTGAACCACAAATTGGCTTTAGCATAAGGATATCAACCATACAAAAATCGTTATTCATGCAAAAATATGCATGACATTTCTCAGAAGATCACAATACGCTAGATTAGCATAACTTTGCCTCAGGTCGTTTTTCCTTGAAGGAATGCAGGCTGTGCTGTTCGTCATGTAGGTCCCTGCTTTGTTATGCTCTTATTGATACTGCATATTCCTTTTGCCTTAATTTTACCATAAAGAGGGATAATTCTGACCTACAAGTATGCAGTAAATGTCTGCCCTTCGCTGAGATCCAATCCCACTTTAAGTACACGTTTGTGCAGTTTGCAAATAAAAAGCATATATAAGCACCGTAAGAGGTGAGTAGTCCATTGTTTCGATAGTGCTGCTACCGAGTGGTCGCTCCCTTTTTCCATTAGCGCCACAATAATCAACTGCGTGACCGCTCGCCTGGACTCGGTTTGTCCGATCTTACTCTACCCAGCCAGTGGAATAAATATGGAACAAGGCTTGAACTTTAAAGCTATTTATTGATGCAACAAGAAATTATCTCATCGTTGCACTGCGTTCTGTGTCTGCTCACTTCATTTTTTATGGAGTTCGTGGTTGAATTTTGCACCACATAAGATCCCTAATATCCTTTACTGTTTTCTTCGACGAATGTTTTTGCAGGTTATTTGAAGAGCAACTGATAATGTCTATTTGATAACACAAAGATAGCCTTGATAAATGAAGAAAAGTACTACTCACAGCTTGATGTGTACACATTGGTGAGAAGCACAATGATAACGTTAACATATATGTAATTATGATGGAGTGACTTGAGATCATTCAAGCTCCAACTCTTCCAAACTATTTGTTCGGATAACATTGGTCAGATTCGTCGCCGAATTTAGAAATTACAATTGCGAAAATAAGTAAACAAAACAACAGTGTTCATTGTTCAATCGTTCAATTATTCACATTTAGCAGTCGAATGTTAGCAGTTGAACACATTTGAGTTTTTTTTTTTTAGCTATCCTAAGGGTTTTGAGTTTTCTGAGTAACTGATCAATCACCGTCTATGTCCACGAGATCAAGATCAGAGTGACCAATCTGGCAGGCCATTTATGATGCTTTAGGGAGCCTCTTGGACGATGACCACCGCTGTGGTCCGTTGGGGGAGATTAGAAATCATTGAGCGAAAGGTCCAATGACAAAAGTTTCATAAATGAAGCAATTTTTCACAATAAACAAATCAAAATTGCTTTCACAAAACAAACCTTTGCATGAACTTCAATTTCCTCAAACGCAAGCTATTATCTTCAAAGCGCAATAAAATCGAATAATCATTTATGTTATAAGATCGCATCAATACGCACTCATTGATAGATTTGATGTGCATAAATTTTTCATGCTCTTTTGCAAAATTGGACTTTTTATTTCTTTTATGGGAGCACTTTTTGCATCTGGGTGTTATTTAAGTCATTCTATCCTTCTTTTTATTCAAGTTTCAACAAGAAAATTACTAGAGTTAGATTTGCT
The DNA here is from genome assembly GCA_006503575.1 of Baylisascaris schroederi. NCBI lineage: Eukaryota > Metazoa > Nematoda > Chromadorea > Rhabditida > Ascarididae > Baylisascaris > Baylisascaris schroederi. The sequence continues at coordinate 116,802 of QEWY01003379.1, forward strand.
AAACTTGTACGTGACAATAACATAGAACAGCCGTCTAGGTCATTCCGCACATTGAACAATAGACTCCAAAAGCATTCAGCACATTCTAGGACGTTATAAAATTTCCCGTCTTTTTTATTGACCCTATTTTAATCTCATAACAGTCGGGAAAAAACGAATTTATTTAGGGGATTTGAACGAGCGGTCGAATTGTCCAAAAAATGAAGAGATTTTTTATCTCGTCGATTTCATCGGCATTCTTCTAATTCTATTCCCTATTTCATGCATTAGCATGAGCCATTCCCAATTGTACCATCAATCAGAATTTAGGAAATTCATTTTCGAATCATAAAGAAATCACTTCATTGCATCATATTATTTAATGCTCCTATTCTACTGAGAATTCTGCAAATTGGAACGACTTATAGATCCCCGTGGAGTCATCACAAGAAAAAATACTCTGAAATAATTTTCTTTAAAAAATGGTCTCGAAGCTATTATCGGTTATCGCCGAGCGTTGGCAAGGCTCAATTAGGGAACGGATCACCGACCATTTGCTACGTCCTATCTTCATTAACGGTGTTGAAGTCGGATTCGCGTAAGTTACACATAATTGTTGTAGTGATTGCCGATAAGCGATGTGCAATTGTGCTTACTGATGCTATAAAGTAATAGCTATCTGCAAACACTTTCGTCTTATGTCTATGATGGATGCACCAAGCGTTGTAATATGGTGCTTTTAAAGGTGATATGATCACTATTTGTTTAGAATGACTCCGTGGTTGCTAGCATCATATCTTTGATACGGTTGATCTATCTCCTCCGTGAACCACTAATTCGGCTACAGAGTTTCGTTGGGAGCCAAAATGGCAAAACTCCCCTTCGAGCATGTCGTCTGTTCACTTGCACATGAACCACTCTACCACTCTGTGGCTTTGTGTTTCATTAAGTTCCATCCCCGATGTTTGATCATTGTTCGGGTGAAGTGAAATGCAAGCAGACGTCCACTATTCCTGGGATGTTACAGAGGAACACACTTTAGTGGGCTTTACAAATGCCAGTGTCGGAATGAAGTTAAGCCCCTACCTGAATCCCAGCAAGCGTTCATCCTGCGTTGTATCGCCGAAAATGGCATTTGAACTGCATAGTGCAGTATATTGTCCTATAGATTCGCTAGATGCTAGCTAATCAGTGCCAGCTATTGGTTGGCTGATGGAAGAGACAGTGAAAATATGAGCCACCATTTGCCTTCGTCTATTTTTGTGCTATGTCTTACACGTGTTTTAGGGTGGCGATGTTTCTGAGCTTTTTGTGTTTTGAATGCCGCATTGATGTTATTATTGACTGTGATGATTGGATCTTTGTGTTTCTAAGCTATTCAAGTTTTTTATTGATCTGCTTATAAGGCAAAATTTTCGTAAAATCGTCACAGAATTCATTTCACCAGCCAACTCTATCGCTTTTCCTCACCAATATACAATGGCTTATTGTCATGCTTTTCGCTTTCATAGAATAACTGTGAGTTGTCCACTTAGGGCAATATTTTCTTGTCGGATTATAGCCGATAATGTCATTAGAACCCGAATCTCGCAATGCAATGCTTCAAATTCTTTTCCCATCGCCTTATATCGAGAATGCATATATTTCCTGGCTGCCATGCGCGCGCTAAGAATATTCTAGATCTCGTTTCTGTTTAGTCGACTTTCACAGTGGGTGTAACTCTCCATCTACTGCTGTAGCAGCCGCTATCGCATCGTTAGTGAGGAAAATAAATTAGAAGCAGATATGGCTTTATTTATTGTATACTTTCTGTACATTCATATTTGAATGTGCCAATTAATTTTAAAATTTCAAGGTTAACTCTTTGAATGAAACGATAACCGCTATACAAAGCGGTTACTTGTTACTTCATATGTGAATATATGAAAGCATACCGGTGAGTTTGCGAGTAGGATCTCTGAGCGAGGTACTTCTTTTTTGTAGTGATATGAAGATGTTTAACATAAATGAATAAATCGATTAGTGGTATTGCTTCACCTGTAATAAGTATGAAAGTGTTTGGAGCTTTTCAGACATGTACGTCCAGATGAGGAAAATAAGAAGTTGAGTGTACGAGGTGTGACAATCGCACTATGGTATTTCATTTCGCGAGGGCATCAAGCCCAAGCTTTAATGCCATTCTGCTTCAAAACCTATCCTAATAAATCGGATAATTGGAATGAACTAATGGCTTTATTCCGTATGAATCTTATCGAGTTCACACCCGGTAAGCACATAATAAAGAATTCTGTTTATTATACTTTTTCACTAAGCATTTCCTCAGCTGCAGATTATAGCCGGTAAATGAGGGATTTTGAGCTGAAGTATGCAAGAAAGTGTGATAAACACTTATTTTAATGACTGTTCAAAATAAAAGTTAAATTTCTATCTTGCCATTGGTGTATTCCATCGAATTCTGTGTGCTGTTGACTAAAATGTGAAAATTTATCATTATGCATAAGTATTGGCTTTCACTGTGTAGATCTATAAGTCTCCTCTTCGTAGTGAGGGCCCACAAAGCCTATGATGCCATTAGATATAATCTTGTTGGGCCTTTAATATTTGATCTGATGCTAGAATGCGAACTGGTGGGGGGGGGGGCTGTGTGAGAGAGGGGAGGGGATTGTATCACAATTGCCTCCGTAACTAACATTTAAATTCTGAATTCTGAGAAAGGAACCGGTTCACATCGTGAGAATAAACCTGAAATTGAAATAAAGGCTATGGAAGCGATAAATACGTCGAGGTGAATCGAATAATAGCAATGCGAGCGAGAGAATATGGTGGATGTATGGTGGCTCGTTCGCAAATGCAATCTGTCGTTGAGGAGCAACCGTTACTCGAAGCAATCGTCGAAAAGAGGTGAATATTTTTGAATGTGCTTATAAACTTTCATTAGTTTTGTTGTTTATGCGCAAAAAGAATGAAATATGAAAAGTGAAAGTAAAATAAACGTTACGTAGTCAATAAAGGCCGATGATTTCTTGTCATTGTAGCGCAAAAACTTTGAGCAAAATCTAGATTCAAGTTTTATGAAAATGCAAATGATTGCAATCCAATTGATCTAAATCGATATTAGAGTTCGTCTCAATTTCATTCGTGAAATCACTTTTTTCACGATGTTGGAACAACCATATCAATCATTTTAGAGCATACTGACAAGCATATCACTGAAAATCACTGTGATGTACCAACATTGGTAGGAGTTATTATTACTAGGAATTTCGAGAAAGCATACATACCCGAGGTCGTTCCGATGAAGAAAGCAAGTTGTGCCAATTTTTTCGGATAAGGTTCTTGCTTCGATGTTCCAGTTCTTGGCCAATTTTGTATCGACTATCAGTTTGCTAAAGGTGTAGTGTACTTTTTCTTGTGGTTCACTGTGGTTACGTTGGTTGTGAATAAATAAATGTTGAACATTTTATTGCCCACAACAGTAATTTCATTCGTAAATTACAGGTTGTTGATCCCATCTTTTAATGGAAACGATTTGATTTTCCCCGTAGATGGACCGCTTGGTCGAAATGGACCAAATCTCAGTGTGAGTTCAACTTTATTATCCTTACTAGGCCTTTGTAAAGCTGTTTACAAGGCCGGATAAGAATCAACTGAACTTACGTCACACGGTCGTATATTACAGACCAAGTTCTTTGTTTACCTAGTTTTTTTATTTTGAAACTTCCACTATTGTTTAGTAGGTTTTGATCTCCGAAAAAACATAGATGTAACAAGCAAGTCAAAAGTTTGTGATGGAAATCACCTCAGCTAGCCTCTTACCAATTTGATCATATGTAGGTCGTGGGAACCAATTTTCCAGACTGGGGATATTTCATCTAGTTATTCCGCGGATTGGTGTACTGAAGAGGGATGTTTAAAAGCTCTTCACCTCAGTTCAATTCTCAGATTTATTACTACTGTGTCATAACTCACTTACGGCCACATTAGGAATATGCAGTGCCGTAATGGCTTCCTTAAGTAGACCTTTATGAATCCTCAATTCTACTATCCCTTCACTACTATACTTCAGTACTCGAGGCTAGTTGTCACGAGGCAGTTCTTATACACTTTAGCAGACTTTTATGCGTTGTAGGTAACTTTTAACTATTTTCACCTTTATACCCCTCATCATAGAGTGTAATCAACACGTAAGCGAAGTCTTTGATTGTGTTGTGACATGTATCTGAGATAATTTATTTCTTAACAATTTTTGTAGTTGTTCTAAGTGTGAACAATTTAATATTTAGGGCGTTTTCCCACTCATACACTAGTACAAGTTGAAATTTCCTCATTAAAATTTCTCTAAGTTATAAGAGTTGAAACGATTTCTTATCGTCTATAAAGTTTTCCTTGCAAATAAGCATTATAAGATGTTTCAAGTTTTGTATTGAGGACTACAATTCATAATTTGTGCCGAAACACCGATCTTCACTGAACGGTTGATAATTGGCAGCCTATTTTGAAGAACTGTAGAGTGCAATATGGATTCTGTTAGTTTCCGTAAAGCAATTTTTTACAGGAAACATTAGAATGTACGGTGAAAGATCCAGAATTTGCACGGTGCGCTTTGCAGCAGATGACTCTTCAAGATCAACGATTTTGGCTCAGTTCGTTATCGGCGATTGCATCAAACATGGGTTAGTCTGATAGACGACTTTGCCACTCTTCTCGTCTTGAATCGCTTTTTCTAACTTCAGGACCGCTGTAACTTGAGTAACTCTGCCATAATTTCAGGTCGAATTCGTCGCTGTCAAGAAGCAGTTGATGAATCGGTGGCTAAAAACTTTCCTATGTAAATTTTTCACAGATTTTCTATGTGAAAAAATATTATTCATCCGCAATTTCAGCTGGCTGGACTTTGCTAGCTGAGCAAATCCGTGGATACCAACCCAAGAATGTCGCTATTCAATCAAGGAAACCTGCTCAGCAGACTGTTACATCATTTCATCTACATCCTCCAGAAACAAACCCACCTGAAAATCGTGGCTTCTCTGTCCCGAGGATGCGTCGATGGGGTCAAAGACATTTAAATTAGTAAGTTATTTATGTTCTTGCTTTCTCATGCATATTTAGATCTATCTCGAGAGTCCTTACTTTTTTAATAAATTTGTAAGTGGATTTTTAAATATTTGAATCTCTGAATTCATCGCATTTATTGCCTTCGATATTCAAGAGTATGTCGAAATGCTCTTGCTACTGATACGTATATATACTTGCAACTTGCTACTGATACGTATTCGAGGATTCACTACTGATTTATGGAGCACTAAACGGAATCGAACTCTTTCAAATTGAATGAAACTTTCATTTTTCATAAACTGACGGGATTTGCTTGCTTGCCCGGAGAAAGTTGATTTTTGTTTCTTCGGATTCTTTTAAGGCATTCTAGAATGTTCTCTCTTCCTAGTTTATTTTTCTTGTTTTGTGGACTTTTTTTTACTATTGCCATTTTCATCAATGTAGAGAAAATACGATTTCAGTGGCAAAACCGGACAAACAGATCAATCGTGTTATAACTGTAACTACCAACGAGGTGGCAATTCAAGAGAGCGTAATTCACGATATATAAACACAAATCTGATGGTGCAAACCGATGAGAGAAGCAGAAAAAGTACAGAAAGCAAAAATAATGTTTGTCTTAGTTTATTGAACACTTGTTTTGATGGTATGATGTGCAATGTCGATGTGGCAATTTGCTAGATATTTAGGAGCATAGTCTCCACTAACCTATAACAACCACAGATACTCTTAACTAGGTTCAGAAATGGGAGTAGTTATGGAAATTAGAGTTTTTTATCGATGAAAACTGACCGCAACGCTGAAAATGATATAATGATTTCGGAGAAGCGAATGAAGAGAAAAGAAATATGGATATGTTCTATTCATTTCTGTTCTGGATAAGGTGATTCCGTTATGAAGTTTGCGAGCTTTGCACTGTGGAACTTATCTTCGCTTTAATTTTCTAATGTGAAGTCGCAATCCAGAATTTACGAAGTATATGGGATGTAAAAATATTTATGAGCAATTTTGCCTTTATGCTATGATTGAATGATCGAATTCATGACCGAAACACATTCGCCACCTAATTTCGCTTAATTATATTCTATACTTAAATTGGAACCAAAATTTGTGGGCATATAGGGATATTTTCAGATGCAAAGTGATCATATCAATGGGATTAGAGTGAACGGTTATCAAAATAGACATTTGGAAAGTTCATTTCGATGGTATTTCGCTCCACACAATGGTGCCGCAACAAATTCAAGTCGCACCTCGATTTCGAGACAACAATCACAAAGTACAAACGAAGCAACAGGAAACTCTCGCTATTTCACGACATTAGCTGCTGTTTTTGGATGGAATAAGGTATTCGATGTGTTCACTGTGTTCGAAGAATTCCTAGCTGAAATACTGCGTTTCACCTGCGCTGCACGTCGAAGTGCTAACTGGAAGGTTCCCAATACTGTCGCCAGGTGTATTCATGATTCTCGAAATGTTTTTGAAAATTAAGAAATAATCTTTGCTATATTGTGTCGTCGAATTGAAAAAACTGTGTTGATTATAAAGAAGTTCGATTACTCTTAAAAGAAAGGAACGGGAAAGGGCAGTCAATCAAAAAAATTTGAAGGATGGTCACATAGAAAATCAGACGAAAGGACAATGACCATATAAGAAACGTTGTCTCGACGGGAGTTCTCTTCAACTGCAAGGGTGCCAATGAGAGTAAGCCAGTCCTGAAAGAGGATGAATGATTAGAGATGAAAGTTTCTTCGTGGAAACACGTTCTTAGAGGTTCTCATCGTTGAGAAGACATTCCTCGATCGCACTATAGAGTCATTGAGATCCTCATCTTCCCTCTTCGTTCCCACTGCTTCATTCCCCTTGTAATAAGAAAATTATAACATATCACTGTTCATTTTGCAAATGCAGTCGACAATAAACTTAAATATGTGTGAATGTTTGATTTTAGGCGAAAGCTATTTGTGAAAAACATCCAAATATCAAGAATGCTTGTGTATTGGCACAGTTGCTGTTAGAAGAAGAAGAACAGGGGACAGCTGAACGACAAAGAAGAGGGTCACAGGGAGAGGGCCATCATATTGGTATGCTGAGGGGCGATACATCACCAGTTATCGGTGTTAGCAATACCGACACAGAGGTTATCAGCGATCAACGTGAAGCTAACATGATGGTCAATTCGAGTAGTGATATTCAAGTGGAGCGATGCCCTCAAGCGCCTCTTACACGCTCAGAAAGCAATATTTCGCTCGATTTGATCTCATTTGCAGTACCTACATCATATAAGCCACCCGAAGCGTTGAACGGCTATATGAATGACACTCATTTAGGTGACAGCTGCCCCGATTTAATTGAATTGTGAATTTTTCTTTTTGATTGAATGATCATGAAAATTGTTTTAATTCATTAAGTTCGAATTTCACTAATTTGCATTTCCATCCATCATATCATTTTCATTTCCAGCATCAATTTGTACGCTATGAAACGCGTTGCAACAAGAGTCACTCAACAAGGCACATTAAGTATATCCTCGCGGACGCGTCAAAGTTCCACCTGATATCTTTAATCCCTCTTTAATTCCCATGTCCACAGCCATTATTTATGGGCAATAGATTTGGCGAATCGATCATTGGTCTGCCTGTATTGAGTGATCTCCGCATCATTAGCGTAGATTGCGTAAATAATTTTGGTTGGGGCAGAAAGATTAACGAAAGAAAATATGCTTGGGTAGAACATTTAATTTCATAAAGATAAAATGCTTTAAAATTATTTGTGCAGGCTAGGTGAGTGGCTACTCGCAAGAAAGTAAAGTGGCGAAAAAATTCTGTTGAAAAGTGGATATTCGCAATCCATTGGTGGATTTGTCTTAATACGAGACCTTTCGAAGGATACTTTCAGAGGTGATTTATTTTGAATTTCAACGAATTGATCGCAACAAAAATTACCACTAAAGATTATATTATCTTGACGCGCAGTGATGGTTTTTCTCAATTTTTTTTTCATTACTGTTTTTTCCCATCAGTTACTGCCTCGGCATAGTAATTACGATAAGATTCTTTCCCCATCATAATTTCGTCGTCCAATTCTATGGTTGCTCACATTCCACTTCCAAGGGCTTGATTGCTTATCCCAAATAGAGTTTGCAAAATGTGTCTATTGTATATTGATGCATTACCATAATAAAAACATTTAAGTAACAAGTTCCGTAAACTTTAGATGACTCATTTCCTCTGTGATACGTAAAATAAAATTAGATTAAAGGGCTCCAGCAGAGCATAGATGAGCTTATTGACTTCCGGAATTCCTGAGACTATAAGTACGAAATTTGATATATATAAACTAACCTCTACATAGTTTGTGATCTCAAATATCAAAATGTTTGCAGATCTGCCACTATTTGCTCATAGCACATTTTCGAAAACGAATGCAAATATATATCCTCAAATGTTGTCAGAGCAGATTTGCAATCATTTTTTTTTTCAAACAAGAGCAGAGAAAACAGTCCCATCGAAGGTTTTGCGCAATAGACGGAATGTTAGGAAAAATAACTCTGCTATGCATCTCGACGGCTAGTTTTCATCAATTAGTTGTGTTGTGTTTTATGCAGCGTATTACATAGTGCATGGAACTGGGAATTTCCTTGTGATGGACCAAACTTTCTTCACGAAAGTTTCACATCCACGAGATTTTCGCCGAAGATTTCGCATTCTAAGAATCAGCGAGGGGAGATCTTTACAAATGCGAGGGATTCAAGGGGACTGAAGAGTTGATGAATAAGAAGAGACTGTTTTCATATATTTTATGCTATTGCGTTATGTCATATTCACATAAAAAACTATGGCGGGATAGTAATTTTTGAGAATTTTCGGCCCTCGTAAATATATTCTTAGCACAATGCACGTTGCAAATGTAAATTCATAAAAACGCACAAAAACAATAACGCATCGATCTCTCTCATCTACCTAAGAATGTTTCAACTCGAACAAATGAAATCTATTTGTTGAGAGTTAATATTGCTCAGTTGTAGTAGAAAGGTGCAAGCAAAAATTTAGCTTGCTAACAAATATCATCGTTGTATGGTTGCTCGTAAATTCTCAAAGGTGTAATTTATAGCTTAGCAGCGATCGCCGCCATACACATTTATTCCCTTAGCGTATCATTTCGGCACTCTTCACCATCAATACCCATTTTTTTTCATATTTCACCAATATCTATAATTATTTCTTCTTATCCGAAATATAGTTCTAAAAAAATTTTTTGCCGTTTTTGTGCCTGTGTATGTATGTGTGTATGTGCACATATATATCACTAGTGCTTTCAATTCCTAATTGCGAAAATATATTCAATAGAGTGATGCATTTTATAAAGAAATAGACGCATGAAGATTGTTGCTTGAACTTGCTGTCTGAACAAAATTAGACATATCGAAAAATTTCTATCCTATACAAAATTAGAGGTATCGAGAAATTTTGATGAAACAATATATATTTAAAAGAACGACGATGGAAGAGAAAGAAGTGTTGACAGGATATAAGAACTACAAGAGGTAATGATAAAAGAGTATTTCAAAAGACAGCCAGTATAACAAAATAAGAGAATGTCTGTATAGTGGAAAAAGTGAAGTGGTTCAGGAACATGAATAAGGGGAGGGGAAGGGGAGAGGTGAGGCAACCGCTATCGGCTGAATCCAAAAGCTATTTCGTCTTCTGACAACGGGGAACATATACTCTTTTTAAAGATCTGCAACGAGTACGCCTTTTCGATTTCACTCGATGTTGAATTCCGCTCATTTAGTTTATGACATCGTTTGAGAGTACTGTTTGAATATGTTCAGCAGTAATGTTGAGAGAAACTGCTAGCAGGAAAAATGAATAAATAGGAACATTAGATAGAGACGACAAGTGGGTTCGGAATGAGAAAGAGAAATAAAGAAGAAATTGATGTTATGTAACAATTGAAACTCTACTAAAAAGTTTTGACAGCAATAAAACTTGAAACAAAAAAGTGTAAAATTTTTATTATTTGTATTTTGCACCCTTTCTGATCTGAAATCTTCGGAATTTTGGATTTTACGCCTCCTCGATTTCAAAAAAAAAAATGGATTTTACGCCTCCTCGATTTCAAAAAAAAAAGAAAAAAAGTGCAGTTGAAATATACTGAGACACTCGTTGCTACTTGCCTCATATTATCGGATAGGTGCTAATCAAACCAGATTTACAGATACGGCTCAGAAGATGTCATCTGTTTAGCTGAAATTATCATTTATTAAAAATTAATATAATAGGCAGATGAAATTGCAAAGTTTTAAGCTTCCTGTAATTTCATATTCTCTGTGATTATAGGCACTTCCACAAAACTTTAAGCTTTTTCGAAACAATTGCTGAAAGAGGTGGTTATATTCAAAGGAGGATGAATGAATACAAACGAGTGTCACAGCAGTTAACATAGCATAACCTTTTTGCAGCTTTCTTTAGTGAAGCAGTTGGTCAGATATTTAGAAGAGAGATGAATAGTGATGCATCATAGCTTCCTTTGCACAACTGTCTATCTGTGAAAAACCTCAGCTGAAAAATCGCCTTTAGATCATGCCTGACGCATTTTCAAAGCAAAAGCGATCTGCAAAGGTCTTTCGAGCAGAAACTACTGTGCATGGGAAGTACTGTAGAAAATGTCACACTATAGGTCTTCTCCAGGGTCGTGACATTGCATGCGTTTCGCTGAACATCGAATCGGATCAGCCGTTGTTTCACCTCACATGATCTTTGAAAAAAAAACATAACCAGGGTTTCGTGGAGTGTAGAACACATTACAATAAACCGAAATTCGATTTTCAGGCCCACATTGTATTGTAGAGGATGGTGGAATTTCATGACTGCAACCTTCTGAAACCCTCATTTGGATCCTTATGAAAGATTGACCAGCGCCTGAAGCTGCAGATATCACATAATGCTTCACTGTAAAATATTGCTTACAGGAACTAAATGGAGAAATTTCTTCGAAAACCATAAGTAAAGCAAAGACGCAACTGATAATACGAGAGAGGAGAAAGGAGAGGGGAATTGATTGTCATTACAGTGCAAAAAAAAAAACGTGAAATCCTATCGCTTAAAAATTAAAACGGAATTTAATAAATCAAAACAGGTTGAAGAAGATATTTTTGGCTGTAAAATGCCTGCTTCCGTATATTCTCATCGTTGCTGTCTCATCGGATAGCTGCTTGAATGTAGTGGATAGATATGTACATATGAAAAAATACAGTTGCGCATATGCACACAATTGCGATCCTCGCCTAATCCAATTTGCATTTTCTGATGGAATGGAATGGACGGCACCTTTTTTCTCCTCTCTTATAATTTTTTTTTCTTTCTTTTTTTTCCTCTGCAAAACGCATCATTGCAGCGCCATATTTGCGTGCATATATGTACGTGAGTGTGAATAACAGCGTGTGCGTCTGTGCGTGTATGTGTGTGTGCATGCGACCGCTTGGTGATTCCGTAACACTTAGGGAATCGAAGCTGATTTTTGGATCAAGGGATTTACAGTCGGTTGATTTCGCAGGGGAAATGGATTATTCCGCTTATTTTTTTTTTTTTTTTCCTCTGCAAAACGCATCATTGCAGCGCCATATTTGCGTGCATATATGTACGTGAGTGTGAATAACAGCGTGTGCGTCTGTGCGTGTATGTGTGTGTGCATGCGACCGCTTGGTGATTCCGTAACACTTAGGGAATCGAAGCTGATTTTTGGATCAAGGGATTTACAGTCGGTTGATTTCGCAGGGGAAATGGATTATTCCGCTTATTTTTTTTTACTATTTTTGCAAGCTGTCAACTTAAAAGGCCAGTACAGTGCACATATTTAACCGTGCTTTTATACCTTTTCGGATGCTTTTCAAACTTTATAGATGTACATCGCCGAGCAAGGTCAGATCTCTAGTGCAATAAAGAGGGAACTTAAACCGAGCGGAGCTACGTAAATATGTAGCACTGAGTGGTTCCGGTAGAAGGGCAACTTCGTCAAATATGAACGGCGGTGAATGCATGAAAGGAAACGATCTTATATGCTATATGTGGCTGACGATATTTTCCAATTATGAGTTAATGTGATAAACAATCGGTTTTCTTTTGTTGCATCGGATGACGCAAACGAAAATAACGACTCCGGTTAAAAGACGACCGGATTGTACCTGGATTTTTTTCCTCAAACATCAACAGCGTTGTGTCGAAAAGTGAATAATATCGCGCATGACAAACAGATCATGAAAAAGTCTCGATCGGCATTGAACAACTTGTTGAAAACCAATGATGAAGCAGTTTTTTAATTGTTTCCAGCTCATGCATTTATATGGTCATCTGGACAATTCGGCGGTTTCTTATCATATACCTTTAGAAGCCACATCTCAACGCAATGTGGACCGATGCTCCAGAAATAACGTTTGCTCTAGTCATTGCTTTATGGTAATAAACATACGGAACGCTAAAGGCGCAATTCGAAGACCATATGTGCTTGTCGATTGACCAATAAATAAAAGATTTTATGCTTTTCGACTACAATGAGATGAGAATATTGGATTACAGGGTGCAATTTTCATATAATCTGATTGCTTATGGATTCAAAGATCATAAATATAAGCACTCACTCTACTCTGTTTGAATCTTCAACACATCAGTTAATTAGCTGATAAGATTTAAATATGTTTGCAAAGTTTTTTGTTTATCATCGACTATGCACATCAAAATTTGCATCCCCTATGCTTTCTGCCATAGATAAGATCCCGATAGGCTGCATGCGTAATTATTGTCACAAACAAATAAACGGTCAGATAGGGTGGACAAGATCATAACGCGCTTTCCACCATGACGCAAGAATGCATAATAACGTGATTGCGTTGCAACGAGAACATGGGAAAATGAAAATTTTTCAATTATTGTAGCACCCAATTTTTCTTCCGGAACGCATAGGTTGCTGTTTCCCTAATTTCTTGGTTAATAATATAGCGCTTTCTTGTTGCACTCCTTCGATATATTTCAATGCATTTTAACTCATTGAATTTAGCTTTCTTCTATTCCTCTTGGTTGGTCGTTACTGTATTATCCCTTAGGATCTACAAATAGAGTATTCAATTTTGTTTTTAAACCGACAAAATGAACAACCCATCCAAATTATGATTTCTATTGAAGTGAAAACCGAAAGAAGTTTCATGAAATGAGCATAAACACCGCAAAGAATTTTCACTAAAATGCAACATATAAAGTTCTCGAAAAATATTCGATTATGTTTTTCCCCTCATAACTAAAAATTCGTTAAAGCGCTATGCAAGCGCTTAGCTGTACCCAAAAAAAAAGAAGCAACGAAGAAGCTAGACTTTTCAATTTTTATAGATTGTGTAATGCCATAGCGAGCTAAAAATCGATATTGTCATTGCCAATTTGAGATCCTTTACTAGGTGATGTCATTCGGCATCAGGCAGTTTTTCTATTGTATCCCTAAATGGAACGAAATTATGAACTTCAACTTATTCATTATGCTGCCTTAAAACGTACGATGATTGTCTCAAGAATTGTAAGCTACCTCAAACAAGCAAAAGTTGAGTTCTCTCCTCAACGTGCCATTCTGAGTTATGGAGCTCATGCCGTAGCATTGGGCATTTTGTCAACTTCAGTTGACTCCATTTGTCAGCTAATTTCCGTGATGGAGTCATCTAAACCGGTTTTTGCTCTTATACTTATCATTATACATACGTCTAATGTTAGCATTAGCCAGTTGAGTTCATCCAGCTAAAATTTCTAAGAACCATTCAATCAGACGCGAAGTAATAATGTAGCGGTATTCGACTTCTAATATTCGATTTCGACAACTCTATAGTTCTTTTTGCAAATCAGAATCTCAAATATGATCAGCACTTTAATATACGAATACTACAAATCTATCAATATTTCCCCATGAGAACAACAAATGTCCAATAAACAAACAATAGAACGGGGAGGGGCATTGATCGATGATTGTTGAAGTTATCACTAAAAATAGAAAAATCCTCTTAAATAACGTCATAGCGATTTTATCGATATTGCGTCATGTTGACAACCGCATGTAAACAGGAATTGCCCATCGTGAGCTCGTCTATATCATAACTGCTGATAAGTCGTGGCGGATATGTTTTTCATGCATATTGCCAGAAAAGACTAATATCCATTGCGGGAAAGATATCTTGCCGTATATGAATATCGATATGTCACAACACTGAAGCGTTGATATGCTACAATATGTAAGCGGAACTATGCTAAGTGTATAAGCGATGTAATAGCGTATAAACACAGAAATCCTCTATGAGCTGTGCATTGATGTATGGATAGCATATGAAGGATTGTCAAATGTGGTGTATTGTTATGGGAACGGAATGCTAAATGCTTTGTTGTGAAAATGCAATGCCAAAATTGGCGAAGTTTAGGCATCATTGTGTTTCGACGAAAATGGCGAGGTTTAATTGGCCGAAAGTGAGAATAAAGGAAAACTTGGTGGGGCTGCGAGGATCAATGCGCTAGCAGTGAGCAACAAGGCATGCTCCTTGTGGGGCTGCTTCTTCTCGCGCTTATCATAAAACCCTTTGTTAAAGCCTCTAACCCTCATTCTTATTCACTGAATCCAATTGTTCTACTCGTCGTTTCGGGTACTACAAGGATTCTTGCTAGCAGTTATTTCAATTCGCCACATCAGAAACGAGCCTTCGGTCGTAACGAATATTTTTTACCAGAGAATTTTAAAACATTACGTCGGAAAGACGTTCCAGTCACATACCGACTACATGATGATCTGCTACGGTATTACCGTAAGGGCACACGTCCTGTTACGCATCCCAACAAGATCGTCAATGTGACGATGAGTGTCTTCCTTTACCAAATTATTAAATTGGTGAGTTGAATATGCCTTCTTCTTTTGCATATCGACAAATAAGCCTTTCACGCTACTTCACCTGATTTGCATAAGTTTCATATCTGATGAATAATAAATTTGCTTAACATTTGTGAAGGGCTATTCTATGGATTCAATTCAGGGGCCGATTGATACTGCCATTTGATGCCTAATGGATGATATCTCCGATAAAATATGGATTTCAGATGTGATTAAATAGTGCGTATTGCTGTGAAAGATTCGGTAATTTGAGAAAAGGCTACAAACAATTTTTTATTCTTTTATTTATTTTTCTCGTTTTATGTTGTTGTTCATGTGAACGTCGAAACAACTATTCCAACTTGATAAATTGTCGTTTCATGTCGATTAAAACGAGCACAATCCCTCAATAGTAGGCTCATTACTCAAAAGCTTTTGTTTTAGAAAATTGATGTTCTTACGCCTCTATGACTGCAACTCTTCGAGAGCATAAACGATTTTTGATGTTTTAGTTCATGAACTCAATTAATTTCCTCCAACGAAGAAATTTTAAAGCCCAGGGGTTCTGCGTATGATTTACGGTACCAAAACTCCACGTATATTGCCAGTCTACTAGCAAAGACGTCATGAATAATTGGCTTGCAGGATGCAGTGAAGAATACGATTAGTTTATCTGGCAGTTTCGAATTGGTGAGTTCATCTCTCATAGTAGAACTATCGAAAAATAAAACTAAAACATTGATAGATAATCGATAGTTTTGACATATCGTTTAGTCCATTTGTTAACGCGTCCCCACATATCCTCAACGATCGCCCTCTCAACCAAATTGTTCGCATCTAATAGTCGGAAACTTCTTTTCCCCTTAATATTTGAATTGATTATACAATATTTGAACTGATAAGCGATCATATCAATATTGAATGCGACCATCCATAATATCGTTGAGATATTAGGGGAAATAAAACGGCAAATAGAAGTATTCGAATGAAGCATGAAATGAAGTAGAAAGTAGTATGATTTCTGAGAAATGTGAAAGTATATAAATGGTTGTTTTCATACGGAAGCCGCATAGAATTGATAATATATCACAAACCGTTATGTGCCTACAAAATCATGCCATATTTTGCTTGATTTTGCACCCTTTTTTTATTGTTATTCACCTAAGCATCTCAATATTTATTGCTCTACTTTATTCTCCGAAATGAATTCTATCCTATGAAACTATGATGAATTTCTTAATTATTTGGCGTTTTCTAAGTGAAATGCAACTATGTTAGATTCACATTACTACTATTGAAATATTCCTGAAGTTGAACTTCAATTTAATTCAAATTCTATAAAGGCCGAGTGAGATATTTACAGAAGAAAGCATATGATTAAAATAATCAACACTATTTAGAGAAAAGCAATAATTAAGCTGACACTAGCAATGCTTTTGCTAATCTCTTTCATTTTTTCCCGAATTTTTATTCAAATTTCGGAAAATTGTTCACTTAGGTTTTTCTTATTGATAATAATTATTTCGCATTGATTTTTTTTTGATTTTTAACTGAATTTTGGAAGATTTAAAAAAATTTTAGTGAGATGAAATTTATTTCTCCTCATCGATATTATTTTCACACGACTGTACGCTCTTTTAAATGAATTTTTTTGTGCTTCTCTTTGAGTAAATATGCTGAGATATTCGTATGAAATCAAATGTTACTTACTATTTTAATGTTTGTCGGATGTGATGCACCAAAAATCGACTTGCTATATTTCAACTCGAGACGAATTTCATTACGTTGTAGAATACCTTCTTCTATTGTTATCAGTCCTGCAGTGATCTCTTTTATTAGAACATCGACCAGCACTTGGCGTTGGACACTGTTGCATTTGGAGACTTCATTGAATATGAAGGAATTTCTAAATGCTATCAACTACCTGCCTCATTTCTTTCACTATCTCAGAGATATATAGCATTTATAGCATTTATAGGAGGTTGCTTTCATAGTGGTACGCTTGATGGGACCACTGGATAATACTATCCCCTCACGTCCCTCCCCCCCCCCCTCCTCCCCCTCCCTCCCTCCGGGAGTAGTTGAAATTCGGGCGGCTGAAATAAAAACCCAGAGAGCTTTTTCACATATACTCACGTGATATTTGCTTCATCTTCGTCAATGCTCTCTTATAGAAGGAAACATACAATTAAAGAAAATAAAAAGAAGAAAAAGAGAAGTGAAAATGCAAACGCTTGACCTGTATTGCTGACCATTTCGATGCCAACTTTATCAGAGCCATTTTTAGGCCTATTGAATTCTGCGAAACCCGTATCCTCAAGGAATGGTTTTCCGGTCATAAAACCCAATTCACGATTCACATCACCGTTTCTAGCAATCGCTGTTACACTGAAAATTCGTTTTTTTTAAATCTATTTGTTAAAAACAAACAATTGCATATTGTATTTGTACTTCTTGTATGCATAATCTCAAATCTCAGCGGAAGCAGATGACTTAACTCTATCATGAACATTTATATCCAAGTGCTGTCTATATTTTTTAATGTTTACCTCAGATGTGGATATTATTGAAAATTATTTAATTTGTGATAAGCAAGTTTCTTTAAGATGTAGAGCCTCTCATCGATACCACTATATTAGTCCAACTAATTAACTCATATATTTTAATTAACGCAATCAGTGAATCACTAAACATTATAAACTTCGAAACGAAAACGAGAATAGATATCGAATACAAAAAAAAACAAAAAACAAAAAAACTATAAGATATTCATATCGTTCCTTTAAAGTAACATAATATCATTCCTATTCGAATTCATGTGAATTGAACCAATAATTTTGACTTTTAAAGTGCTCATTCACTAAACTATAATGCTCAATCGTCATAACAATCCAGTGAGAGTTTTTATTTATTCAAGATTTATGAAAACTACTTCAATTATTTTTGCGATCGCCTTCCAAATTAGATGCGTTCAGTATATATCGCCTACTTATATGCGAATACAATTCTCATTAACTGTTACCTCAGGTCACTCTAAAAGCTACTGAGAGTGAGGTAACATCCTCAAGTAACAAACAAAAACTTCTGAGAGTCAACTCATATAAATAAACTAGCAACAGTGAAGAGGCGTTCACAAAAACATTACTATCAAGCAATCTCATCACGTATCATTTGTAATTATTAGCGAATAAATGTCAATTAGATTTGTAGAATATACTTATCCGTATTTTCTACATTATTCTAACTTATTTTGATGCATTTGAATACTCATTTCGCTTCTATTGTACTATATTCGAATTTCTTCATCCTTATGTGGATATTTCGATTGGAATACGCATCGTTTTGCGTATAGAATTTTCTCTTTTTTGAGATGGACTACTAATTATACTAACTGTCATTAAATGTAATACTTATTAATATTTAAAAAGACACCCGATGAAGGAGGGGGGAGAGGGGTGGGAGGGAGTTAGTTATCTAATAGTTTATATTTAATAAGAAGATGAAAACTATACATGAGCGAAAGCACTGAATATAAGCTATTAAAATTTTTGTTAAAAGGAAAATTCTTTTTGGCTGAGAAGCTACAAAAACAATAACGTATACAAATAAAGCGATAAAATCTATTCGAGGGTGATGCTTAGCTAGCACTCACTCAATTATTGCGCTCTTAGAAATATTGGACTCGAATATAAGTGAACTCAAAAATTCTTGAGATTTGCAGCAATAAGTGTTTTTTGTTTCAAAAGAAACAAAATATTAGTGAAATATATTCGAATAAGCTAGTTGTTTTCATTCAGCCTGATATTTTAAATTTATCTCGAAGAGATGCTCAACAACAATCATTCATTTGAGGAAATGAAATAGGAAATTAACGTTCGTAAAAGTGTAGAACTCAACTCTAAACGTAAATAATTTCCATTGACGCATAGCGTATATATTCACAATTTCAACGCTAAATTGAAGATGTAATGAGTATGCAGCGACATGATGTGTTTACCGGCTCAAACAATGCAAAAATAATCTAAATGTTTATCCCTTGAGGGAATTGAAATGTTCGATCAACCTCGTAATGTTTGATCATCAGATGATGATCGATGTTCGATGATCGAATGATCGAACAACAAACGGCATCACTAAATGTGATCAACGTTTTCACCCATACAAGGAAAATTTAGTGAATTATTGCAAAGATTTTGCTGGAAATTTTATCGGTTTTACATTCATTTTCATTCAGATGATTTTTCAAGCACCGTTAAAATTTTTTCAAATATCGTTCAACAGTCATAAAGTATTTGAATACATACATTTCATTGAAAAATGTCCTCTTATGTGCCAAGTTATATATATATATATAATATTGGTCTTGCAAATAGTGCAGCAGTAATCTTATGTTAGCGGAAACGGCATGCAAGCATAAATTCAGTCGATAGTGAAGACGGCGACAAGCAAACGACTTTTAACAAAATCCGAGGAAAATCTTTAAAAATTCGACATCCCTTCCAGCTTTGACTCGTTCCTCACTGTGTTTTTACCCATAATGGTTTCTTAGTGTGCAAAAATATGAAAATCATGAATCTTCGTCAGAAATGTAACGTTGAAAAAGATTTTTTTAGTAATTTTTTCAGAAAAAAAAATCACAAAATAGAGACTATTTATATCTTATCAATTTTACGTCGTTACTTTATTAGTTCATTACAACGTTAGATGCATTTATTATAAGGTATGGGAATTCTCCCGTTATTAATCAAGATCGGCTTCAAAAATCAAAATAAGGAAACAACTAAATTGTGAGGGAAAAGTGAAAAGTGAAATTCAAAGAAAAAAAGAAAAGAAATTTGTTCTGAATAAGGTTAAAAATGTTTACTTCAACTGGCATTCTTACATAAAAAGATTCGATCCTCTATTTGGAGTGTTGCCGTCTCAACTGATATCTCCGCTTAATTTTGCAGTTCATTGATCATGGCTATATGTTGGGCAATTGCGTAAGAGGTGATCAACTCAAAAACTTGTCCTCGAGAAGTTTTTTTCCGCTCTTCTCAGGAGCATAATGTGCTGAGAGGACTTTCATCACAACGCTTCCATAAGGAAGAGCAGTTTGCATGAAAATTTGTGTATCGCTGCGACGTTAACCAAGCGAAAAAAAAAGTTACAAATGCCCGTCGATTTGGGTTTCGATCGGTATAAAGGTAAAATGCCCGTCGATTCAAGTTTTGATCGGTATAAACGATTGTAGGAATTTTTTTATGGTGCAATCGGCCCATGAATGACGTTGAACTTCTGCTAAATAAATTACGAGGTTTTTTTTCGCCATCTACCTTTTTTACACTTTGAATTTCTCAATGCATTATCTACCTTTTTTACACTTTGAATTTCTCAATGCATTAGTGCTAAATCGTAACAATTAATCGAATGAAAAGATGAGTGCTGAATAATAAAAAAAAAATATTAAGGAATCAATTTGGAATGCAAAATTTCGAAAGTTAAAATAAATGAGAAATAAGCAGTCTACAGTGCACAGCGAATATGAAGAAAAGAAAATGCGTTAACAACGATATGAAATAAAAAGTGGAAAAAGAACATTCACATGTGATCGAATATGATGTGCTTTTCGAATATTTCCCAATTTTGAAATGATAGTGGAGTGTATGAAATTCCATTCTTGCAACTTTTTCAACTTTTTTGAGTGGAAAGATGGATATTTGTCGCGCAGCTTTGATGAAGACATAAACAGCATGAAACGAATCGTTGGCTTTTGTTTTCTAAATTTTGCAGCTTGCATAAAAATTTTCCTCTTTATTATTTCACTATTCAATCATCTTGAGAAAACCATTTAATTTTGTGGAAAATCTACTTTTTGGCTTTATTAGGGAAATTTCAGCATATCCGATTTTGAATTCTTCAATTTCTAGATTCGTTAAAATAATAATTCACTAAAGCATACTGAGTTTTCATCGTTTTGTACTCTTTTTTTTCGGAAATACATATTTTTCATCACATTTGATTGAAGCTATTGTGGTGTTCGGGACGATATACGGTCCGTCTCTCTAGCTGTAGCAATTTGCCAATGTACACATTCGAAAATTGCCTTCTATCATAAAAATTCTAAATATTCAAAATTTGGTGGAAAAGTGAAATGTGCTCAAACAGAGCGGACAAAACAATGCTCTGAAACCGCTTAGAAAATTAAGAGATAAAGGTAAGACGTAATTTTCGTGGAAAGAAAGTGTTTTAGCGGAGTTATTTTGCCCCAAGAATCCAGAACGAGAAATGAGATGATCGAATTGTAGCTCTCTCTGCTAGATAACGTTCACTTTATATGACATTCTCAGTGATTGCATGCATCGCGCAATGAAGGTTTTTACTGTAATCGAACTTAAAGTAACGTAAAAGCAGCATTGGAATGTGCACTTTCCGGTTAGGTGAGCGTCTTGGATACCACCAGTGGCATAACTTTCCCATTTTCAAAAATCTTACGGCGTCTTTACATATGTATGAACTTTTACCAGTGCTAGATAGAGTATTCAGAAAAATACGACTTGTAGAATCTCATTGCACTTCCTCATTCTTGACACTGTTAGTTAGCGTTTAAACATCGGTTAACACTACACTAGCGTACAATGTAATTTTAGATTTTATTATCAATGAGCCATCAAATGAGTCGATGATGCGGAATGTACTAAATGCGGCGGTAATGTTTTATAGGAGCATAGTCGATAAGAACTCCATTCTCTTTCACCGATTCCAGTAAATGCGATTAACTGTTACAAGTGTTTAGAAAGCAATAATTTTTTTAAAAAACTTCTTCTGTATTCTCTACAAAATTAAACTTTATATTAAAGTCATCTTCTGCTTTATTTTACCCCCAAGATATTTAACTCGATCTTTGCATTGTTACAATATTTACTAATTAAGAAGCGTTCACAAAAGCTAAACTAAGCTATCCCCAAATATATGCGCTATTTGTAGACATGATGGATATGCTTCAAAAGAATATTTTCTATGGCAACGGAAAATGAGATGTTTCTTTGTTGATACAAAAAAAATGCGCAGTTTTGACAGAACGGTTGAAGTGTACGATCGATCTAAAATGCATTCGAGCAGTAGTACTTACGAAATATTGACTGGTGGTCGATCGAACATTGGCACCTCCGATATAGAGATATCGAGAACTTCGCGATATGGAGCCGACATTGGCACCGGGAAATGCTCTTGTGATGTTGTTTCTGTTTCCCATCTACCAATCATCCATGATAGTGGCTCAAGGATCGGCGGAAGTGCCAATAGCAACTCTTCAATAATTTCTGTTGTTGAGACAGTTTTATGAAAAGAATTCACAAATATACCTACCTATTTTTACAGATGAAGTGAAAATTTTTTGCAAGTTTTCGAGCAGTATTTAGGTTTTATGCACTTTTGCGCATTTGCTTACAATAGGAGACAATGTGGCGATATCGTATTTATGTATATATGTATCTATATGTTTGTCTATATCTTTATCTGATTGCCTATCAGAGCAAAGTCTGGAGCCATTGAAGGTGGAACTACGAAACTTAACGCTCATAATGTAACTTTAGGCGGAAATTCGACATATTTAAATGCGCTGAATACTTGGCAAGCGTTTTACACCGTATCGATCGCAAAATAAAGTGAAGTATGGTGCTAAAGAAAATGATAGGATACGTTTCAGATCCCGCTATCTCATAAATCATTTAACGACAAAACAGAACAGCAATATACTAACTAATACCTCTTCATTTCAAATAACCCAAATATTCGTACAAAATTCTCGTAGAGAACTCATTTTTACGCTGAGTTGACTCCTTTCGAATGAAAATTGATCGTTGCAAAATATATGAAAACGTTTTGGCAGTTTGAGTTTGTTTTCTCATCGAGAATTAATGCATCGATGTGAAATATGATGCAAGAGGTCAATCCATGAAATGCATTATATCCACCAAACCATCAAATCTTTAGAAGAGTTGTTGTTGAGTTGAGACTGCAAGATAGAGAGGCAGACACCCTAATATATGCTGTTAATGCACATAGATAGTTGGCACCATAATGCGCTTTTACAAAGCAAATTTGCAGAATCGCATCAGTGCGAATGTTTGGCAGATTTGCGCAGGTGACAGAGTCCTTAAAATATGATGAAATTACTCAGCATATTTTACTTTTTGTCATCCACTTTCTGAACTGACAAGTGAGATGAAAAGTAATAAAAGCGGACACCCTCATAACTCCTCCGACACGCTCCTCGATTTGTCTTATTTTCTTTAACAAACTTGTATTTATGTATTAGCAAAATGTCGCTATGCGATGATTTATATAATGACTTGCTTCGCCCGATACTGCGGCATCGTCCACACGTTAGTGCGCAGTTGTCCTCGAAAAATGGCAGTATTGGTCTTGCCCAACTGCATCGACCCTCCTCCCTCCATCTTTCGCATGATAGGTAAACATCCTGACAGGGTCCTATAAATGTAATGCTGTATTAAACGGCCGATAGGATGTGATAAGGTGAAACCTTCATAAGCCTAACCTCTGAGCACAATTTGGTGAAAATTTCTTATAGAAGAATGAAATGCTTGTTAGCGGTAGTGAAGTAATTATTTAAGGCCGAAAAACCGGATGATTCAGGTTTTCAGCTAATATTTATTAATTATATCGAATGGCGACTCATGGGCCAGCATATCTTTGAGGGCTCTGTGCCAAATCGCAATGCCTGCAACACAAACACAGTGCCTCTACATGAGCAGGCTGTCGATAACGAACCTATGGCACTTTAAGTCACGATGGAGAGCCTGTGCTCGAAAGTAATGAAATTATAGAGTTGTTGTGTTCATTTCCTACTAAATTCTGAACCCGTTGATGTTTGCCTCACAATTTTAGGGTGCAGTCCAAGCAGTTTACGTTTTCATAGCTGACTCCAACTTAACCGACAGCGGTATTTATACTTGGTTCCAAATTTATATCTCTATATTTGCTTGATGCAGCTATAAATCAAGATGCTTCAAGTCATGCGAAAGAAATTTCAAAGTTCAACATTATTCGGTTAATAAGAGGAATCACTTGCTTTTGCATTGAACTCCCATATATCCACGAGGGCATTTGCAACGGTTGCCAGTTCTCCTCTTCATGCACACTCCCTCAGATCCACATGAGCCACGTCGACTTGGATCACAGAAATGCACGACTGAAATGAAACATCACATAGGCACATTTTAGCAGCTTCACTCTTCACCTGTAGCAGGTACACGAAAACGCTAAAACAGCCGCCACGATCTATACGTTCGCAGTCGTTTCGCGTGAATGAGCATATAATAAACTACTAACAACTAATAGAAATGGGAAATAGTGCACTTAAATTCCAGTTTATATCTTAATTAACTCAACTGCCTGCACGAATATTCTACAAAAGGGTGTGAACTGATAAATCAACCTTTGTAAAATGCGTGCAAACCTTTTCACATTTAAATACTCAACAGGTTTTCTAAAGTTGCTATATTAGCATACAAAATGGAACAAGAAATTTCATTTTCTTCTCTTAGACATGTCTAACGACCTACCTTATAGTGCACATCACACTCATCAAATTTTGCCACTTTGTTTTCGGTGATTTCGAATTGAAATTTTTCCAATAATTTCAAGTCAAAACTATGATAAATACAGGCAGATAGACATATATACATATGTAACTAACACATGTGTGTATCACACAAACGCAAACCATGCCTTTATATATGCCCATTTACATGCATATACACATACCTGGATAAGACGACCCATGATACACTTTGACAAAGTAGATTAGCAAATGCTCATAAGGATATAGCTGGGATTTATTTTTTGAAATATTTTAAAAAACAAAGCGATCTGAACTTGTTAAAAATCGAAGTATTTACTTATAAACAATTTACTGTTACTTCATTCAATTAGTTCATGTCAATGTTTTTTTCGCTGATAGAGCAATTGGATAACAACATTGAAAATAAATAAACTTTAGAAAGAGTAAATGGCGATCACAAAGATTTCTAATTTCCATTTGCTTAACAAAAGTTCCCTTTATCATTTGTTTTCTTTTTTTCTACTTAGAAATAATAAATCTATGAGCTGGCCAATTTTTCATCTAAAATATCTCTTAAGCTCTATCATTTTTAAATGCTCAAAGTTGTGATTAGTTAGATTCGTAGCGAAAAATCAAATTCACTAAAAATGAAATGCTGAAAAAAATTAGTCATTGCTAGTGATTTGTAGAATTGTCACTCTATAGGCATTTATAGACTCTCGGATTCATTTAATACCGTTTGCTTATTTTCTTAGTTA
Source organism: Baylisascaris schroederi (assembly GCA_006503575.1). Lineage (NCBI taxonomy): Eukaryota > Metazoa > Nematoda > Chromadorea > Rhabditida > Ascarididae > Baylisascaris > Baylisascaris schroederi. The sequence goes on from QEWY01003379.1 coordinate 142,047, forward strand.
TTATTCCATTTGCCCATTATTGAGGTAAGAAATGTTTTCATAGCTCAACACTTCATAAGATCCTTAAATCACAGTTGACCAAGTTTTGGAATTTTTTTTTAAAATTTGATATCATTTATTTGCTCCCGAGCATTCAATGAGGCAATTTATTAATCTTTTTGATGCAACAACTGTCAGAATTGATTCATTCAGAATTCATTGTTTGAGAAGGCCTCCTCGAGTTATTGACATACGTAGATTTCATGTGGAATTGCTTGCTTGTCTAATGTCTATAAATAGGGATTATCGTTCAGCCTTATTGAAGCAATCGAATTCGCTTATGTGTGTGCATATCCAGTAGAATATCATAGATCACTTAGGACACGTTTATCCCTATTTATAGACAATTCATTTTTCGTTCATAACGCAACGCTCACAGAATTTCCTCTTAACGCTTAGAGATATTTTAAGTTCGGCTACGTTACTCTATGGAGGTATAGATTGCATATACAACTATGGCTTCAATGTTCTTAAAACTCTCGGACAAGTAGACACACATATATGTATGCCTAAATGCATGTACGCATATACACGCACACGTACACATATACATGCACATACACACATACATACGTACATATAAGCATATGCCCAGAAGCGATATCTTCGTAATGAGCGTTAGAAACACAAATTTGAGGGAACATAAGAAGCAGATATAGCGCTATCCCATCTGTTAAACCATTCCATTGGTGGTTCTAGTTTTCACTTCGAATTGAGCACATACATGAGGATTTCGTTATATTTATGTGTGGAAGCTTTTCTTACTCGATCTGCCAGCTACTCTGGTCACAAAATAAATTCTTGTACTATGGCGTTTGAAACACACTATTGAACATTATTTTACCGATAAATTTTCATCAGTGACTGAAGTAGTGCTTTGAGATGTGAGAAGAAAGCACTATTCATGATAGATTCCCAATCTAATTTCTTCATATCGCTTTCTTTCAACGTTGGAAAAAAAAGTTTCGAAAAAATGCTATCATTTTCAATAAATTTTCATCAAGAGCTTTACACTTAAATCTCATTAATTTTTTGGAGGGCTGTTAAAGTACTATATTGACGCCCGCCGAGAATAAGAGGGATTGGTGGACTCTAATATGCGGGATATTTCATGTGAGAGAATTTTATATATAAGCCACGAGAGGCATTTGCCAATGTTTTGATATGGGTCGAGATGCGAGGTTTGACCAAGTAATTGAAAAGATTGCGTGCATACGAAAGGCAGCCGATTCCCCGAGGGGATATCAGCAAATATCGACGGTTAAACTGCCACTCTTCGCATCATTCTAAAAATTCTTTCCCACCCAACAATGCGCGCATTTCACGATGCGTTGATGAATGAGCAAAGAAAATAAAAATAAAAAAAAGCCTGCATTTTTTTTTTCACTCTTAAAGGGATCGAGTGAGGAAATCAACGAAGCGATCGCCTTTCATTCTATTCGAACACATAAATTTTCGTTGATATGCTCGAATAATGTTTTTTTCCACGATGAAAATTGAACACAAATTTTCCGAGCATTTTTATTGTCGTTTTTCTTTCTTTCGTTATTTGTATGCTTCTATTTGGGATTAATATAGATTAATTAATGATTTAATCTCTGCGTATATTTTTAGACGAATTTTTTTTTCAACTTCATTGCACTCAATAAATTTATGACTTAAATTTTCTCATCGGTAACGCTTTTCAAAATATGAACTTCTAAACGGCAGCAAAAAAAACATCGCATCAAAAATAATGGCACTTTTTATTGCGTCAACTATGGAAAGAATAAATAACTACTTCGTTTATGTTGTTGACAGCATAGAAAGGACTCGTGAATTATGTTACGTATTGATTGCAATCATCCTCCACCTAGCTTAGGTGTAATAAAATTGTTTCCGAAGAGGAAATGGAATTAATAAAGAGTAAAATTTGAGTAAATTCAAAGTAATTCAGATGTTCCATTAGCAAAAACTGCATTGCTTATTATCATCGATGAATGTTGATGTTAGATATTTTACAGTCTTGCGATTCGTAGACAACTAAAATCCTATTGCAAAGTTGAAAAAATTTTGCAATTTTATTGCAAAGTTTTTGCAAATGAGCACTCAATTCAATGATAATTTGTAACATTTACATTTCTCTAGCACTTTCATGATGAAATTATTTCTATTTATTTGTTTATTTGGTTATTGAATATTGAAGCCACTTAATGATCCTTAAGAAAAAGGTGATCGGCTAAAGTGGCAAGCATCTTTGATAAGCAAAATAACTCACTGCTTTTTGTTGCCACCTGTGCCATTGAGACTGCAAATGCCAACATCAACACCGTCAATATATATAGTGTTGATTTCATGATACCTGAAAAAGAAAACCTTTTTGATCCAATGTTCCAATTAATCTAAAAGCAACCAAATTTCCTTTACCCGTTGTCAATTTTGGCATAAGCCGATTAAATATTATCAATCTTTGCATATTTTCAACTTATTTTTTTCATTATTGCAAATTTTCCAAAAATTCTTCAATCTTATTTTTTTCATTATTGCAAATTTTCCAAAAATTTTTCAATCTCTTCCATTTCGTAAAAGCGATTGCTAAAATAATGCAATGAGCAAAATACGATTATTATCGCTTTGAAAGAAACTTTAGCTGTCGAGGATTATATATCGAATTTGTATGGTATATCAACGACTAAGTATAAAGTAAGTGAAGAAACCGTTGCGTGCGACATTGTTCGAACCAATTTCGTATTTATTTGGAAATAAACTGTATAGAAAAAATTTTGAAAAAGACGAAAACATTTTAAATCGGATTAATTGTATCATTGCTTAGCCGAATTTACTTCATACTATCAAATCTAGGCCAAACTTGTATTACACTAGCTAGAGCACAACATAAGGAAATATTTGTAATATTGACAATGAATTGATGTGATTATTAATGAGCTGAGAAAATTTCAGATATGTTATTTAAGAAAATTTTTCTCGCTTTAACATTTATTTTCATATATACTGCTCATTTAGGCATTTTGATTCATTTTTTAAGGGGAAAAAACTGCAAATCTTGCAATTAGATAAATTGTTGTACTCAAATGAGATTGCACTTATCAATTGAATTTATTTTTTATTTTTTGAAACAATTTGAAATTTTTTGTACGATATTTTGAAAAATAGTCGAATGAAAACGTGTAATAGGTGAAATGTCTCGCTATTTCTTTTTATTAATGCATCTCTATTCATCGACTAATAATGGCAATTAATAACGATGAGACATCTCGAATTTGCTAAATAAAAATTGTTCAGTTTTTTTCTATGTGCAATAAAATCCATAATTCTAAAATAATCTAGAGTGTTGTGAGGATGAGAATTGAAAAATTCCAACGAAAAAAAAGTTCTTTTATGTGCAAAAAATATTGGTGATCAATATTTGTGCATTAGCTGCTTTATTTTGAGTAGCGCAAATTTCGGTGACTAAGTGGAAAATACAACATTACGAATATCTAGCGACTGCATTTTTCAATACACTCTCATTTTCTATTCTATGAGAAATTTTACAGACGAATATAGGCAGATTAACTGAATTGGTGGAACTTTATTCTTAATTTTCGAGGGTTTTTTTTAATCTGTTGAGAAGGAATGTTCCGAACTTAAAATCTCCCAGTTTTAGATATTCTTTCATTGCTGACATCATACTCTCATCAGATGTATTGCATTATGTGCACATTAGAATTGATGCGAACATGCGCAGAAAAAAAAAATATTGGCGGCTATAAGGGTCCATAATGGTTCAATGGTCGAGCATTCGCACAGAAAGCCGGATATTGCGGGATTGAAACTCGCATGCGGAAAACGCTTTCACTCGGCATTAAATAGCGGTTCTCACTTAAATATGCGCCAAACTGGAGCCTATTTTTGTATGAAACGTTAACGAAAAAAAAAAGAGTTGAAATATTTCGGCTGTGCCGAAGCATATAAAATGCTAAAATCTGAAGCCATCAATCTAAGGCCGCTATTTACGTATTATTAGAGAATCAACGGCGATTAAATTATAAAATAAATAATAGACGCTAAGTGAACGGTCGTTGACTAATACCGTATAAACCACTCGAATAAGTTTATTTGCTAGCAGAGCGATTCGATAATTCAGCGAATGCTGGATTATGTCTTATGAAATATTGGTAAGACAATCGTGAACAACTCAACCGTCTGAGTTCTGCTACACCAGCCCGAAAATAAGCGAACAGGCGGATATGAGCGCATGAATAACCATAAATAATCCATGTATAAGTTGTAGGCATCATGTATAATTTCGTTTATTAATGCATAACCCTTACAAACCTATTGCCTCATAAAGTTGCAATTTATTGCCATAAAACTTTTGCGATATAATTATTTGAGGGGATATTTTTTAATTTCTTGAAAAGAATGCATTTCGATGCTCTGAAAAATAACACAAAGTTTTCTTTTATTACTATTTATGTTGAAATTATAATCCCTCATCAAAAAAGAAACATTTTAAATCACGACAAGAGTAGTTTATTTACATTGATAAAAGTGATAAAATTAGTTCTCGTTGCAGCAAACTAATCTTTCAGTAACCGTCTACACAATACACTTCCACTCTCGGGCCGTAGCCCTCTTTACATTAAAAGGATGGATTTAAAAATTTAGCCACTTATAAGCTAACTGCAAATTATAAGTTATCATCGATTATTGATCCCTCTCAAAAATTAGAGAAATCTATGAACCTCGGTGCAGACGCGCAACGTTTTAGTTATATCATCGCAGTAACTTAGGTTGCTATAATGTTATTCACGAACAACATGTCAATATCACGTATTTCATCGGCACTTAATACCATCACGAATGATTCGAACTTGATTTTTTCAGCTTGCAAACAATAAGCTCAAAGCTTTCTCTCAGTCTACGCTACTCTTTTTCCCCCATGGATTCGCTTGCGAGGCTTGAAACTTACCATTTCTCGAACCTGCATATCTGCGTTATTCGCATGCTACTTAGCGTTAATGACATGCGAGTTTTTTAAAGTTCTAGCGAGATAATTCGCAATTTGGAGTTTAAACGATTTTTACATATCATTGCATGCGAAACAACAGTATGAGTCGTTAGTGCGGAATGCTCAAACTTTATGATAGTCGAATTTCTAATTCAAACTGAAAACGATAAAAAGTATTTTTAATCAGCTGCTCCAAACTTGGTTAACAAAAATTCCCCACCAATTGTAATGGAGAGAGGAAGGGAGTGGGAATAAGTTTTCTTTAGCACGGCAGTGAACAAATAATAATGTGGCTAAACTTATACATACAAATGTACTTATAAATAGTCGCATGCAAACCGTTGGCAAGTTTTTCGGTTGAGGATTTGTCAAGCTAAGCATCTGATCGCTACAAGGAACAGATTAGAAGTCATGGTTCCATTCTTTCGCAGATATGCAATCGGTTAGTTTTGCTAGTTGAACTGCAAGAGATAGCTTTCCTAGCAAGTTGCTCGTAATTGTCTATGCTTTGAGAAAGTTATTTGTAAGGAGGATCATGGGAGTATTGTTTATTTGGATATGCGTGCACATATCTGTCTGTTCAATGGATATTTTTATCTTGAAGCTGGAGCTGCCAGTTTGTATAAGATTTCCACAAAACCAAGATATACAAGATAGGATGATCTTCTCCAACAATGCTCAAGTTGATTATCCGTTTGGAAAGATGTTCCCGGATATGAGAAAATTCCTTATGCGTTTTTCAACTGGTGGAATTTCATTTTATGCCTCCACGGCTGCAAAAAAAAAGCTGAAGAACTGTACGAAATATCAGATCAATTTAAAAATGCATGTATTATTGTCAATATTTCATTATTTGTCAGCAAATCAAGCAGCCGCTCGCTCTAAAGAGCACGACCGAAACAGTAAATATCTTGTTAGCACTTCCGGTAACCTTAACTTGCATATTTTCTTACAAATGTGTGCATTTAAGAATGTTTCGATAATCAAACAGTTATAAATTTATGAGTTGAATGCGTAATTTTTCGCAATTGAGTTCGATCTATTCGCGCGCAAAATGGGCTTTCGCATGCGAACTTACTTTTAATGTTTATCTTAAAATTGCGCGAATAACGTCCATATTTATGCGCTAGGTGAATAGCACTCATTTATTTCTCAAGAGAAAGATATATCCATAAGATAAAATAGTTGGAAAATTATTTGAACATATTAAAGTATTCAGTTTACATTTAGCACTAAGCTATAAGGTAGTTCTTTTGCTCATCAATTGAACAGCTCTATTCTAATATCATAAACATACAAAGAATATTTATTTATGTAAAAATGTTTAGTAAACATGGAAAAGCTTAGTCGTTTATTATAAGCAAAAGAAAACAAACGTATTGTTGAGAATAGAAGAGAATCACGTAAAGAAGCACCAAGTTAAGACGATCGGCACGCCAACTGACACATCAACAAACCTGATTTGGCGTCTTTTCGCGTGCAGATCATTGTTCGTATCTGAATCTATTTTCAATCGGTCAATTTGCTTGAAGCACTTCTTCGGAGAAAAAGTCGGCGAATTTCCCTAAAAATGATCATTGAAAGATTGTGCTAAATATTTTCATTTCAAATAATGCTTAGATACTGCGGAAATCATGTGGAACATTTTTTGAATGAAATTACGCGATTGTCGTTGATTCGCGGAAATCGTCTACAGTGGATTCTGTAGCGATCAGCTACTGCATTCGACGTATCTGTAGGCATTTTCCCAATCCACATAATCCTATCTAGTTAGAGCGGAGGGTGTCAATTCTGAGATCTTCAACGGTAAGTTTGGATTATAAAGTCAACATGCATGAGGAACGAGTGAAATTTTTGCTCATTTTGAAGAAAATCATTCCGAAAGGGTAATACTCTCAGCTTTTCTGACGCTTTTTCCGGTCAGCTCGTAAATTAGCTTTTGCAATGATCACATAAGCGAGATTTTTCATAGCAGTTTTACCATTGAAATTCCAAATTCATTGCGCAAAAAGTGATCTTTATCAATTTATGAATACTGATCCGGAAAATTTACGCTAAAATAGTGAGCAACAAATTTCTAGAAAACTTAAAGAATGAGGGATAATATGCTTGACTCGTTTTATGGATTCTTAAAGCTATTACAAAGCAACTTTATTTTCATTCTCATTCCGTTGAATCTCAGCAGCAGTTCACATTTAAGAGTCTCATCTTGTACGGCGTTACTGTGCTCACAATTTTGCAATTTTAGAAGTGCGGAGTTATTTACACCTTAACCATTCGCGTCAGTCATTTACGGCAAACGGTCATTTCCGCCTCTCACATGCTGCCAACGTCTTGAGTGGTTTTATCTAGAGAATATTGAGTTCAACAGAAGCTTGCGCAGTTAAACAAAAATCATCTTTAGTGATGATTGAAAATTTCGCTGAACAATTTCGCTGCAAGAAAAATTTGGGATTTTTTGTTTCCCTAGTTTTATAGTTCGATTCTCATTCTCTTAGTTGACGTTGTTTATAGTACAAAACACTTTTTGAATATGAAATTGGTTTTCTTATAAGAAGACCCAAGAGTGTGACGTTTTATCTAATAGCTGACCAACCACACTTTTCACTTAACACAAAAAATTGACAGAAAATGAAAAAAAAATACGTCGATAAGCTTCACGAATTTTATTAAGCCGGCTGAATCTTTTAGATATTCGAATTAAGAACGAAAACATTCCTCTACAATTTCGTTCATTTCACAACAATGAGACAACCATTCTGATTGTTTCTGTGCACATAGATGAAGTTCACTACGTAGAGCGTTTGCTTCTTTCAAGTGACCGATATGTAGATGGCCTAAGCACAACTAATCTAGTATCATTCCATATAGAGGTTGCCATATCGGCACATTCCTCAATGTCGTAATTATGTTCTATTTCACCTTCATGCCCAAATAACAATAAATCTTCTCCATGTTTTTGTGGATTTTTTAGCGTTGCTTTTTTTCGCCCATTATTTTTGTTTCTCTTTTCCATCAAAAAAAACGAAAACTTTTAGAGCAACTCACTAAAACTTCAAATTTTTGTCATTAGTTAGACATTAAAGGTAAAAGTTTTACTCCTATCCCATCAGTGATTTCCTTCTAAATGTTAATTGATATTATTTGTAGCAATTCGGCGGAATCCTATGTAATTTTACTGGTTGCTCATAATTTTTTTTTGTAGTTTTCTAACCAATAATGAATTTCGAATTCAATATAGTTTTCATGGATCTCACGCATAAAATTTCCATGTCATCTTTATGCTAAGCTTATCCCATCCATCTTTTGAAACGTTACTGACAGAAATACAACTATAATCGTTCAATCCCTCACTGGAATACAGGTATTGCTTCAAAATAACTAACTTACCTCAGCGTCATTTTGTCTCATAAAGTCGAGTCTTAGTGGAATTTTTTTTTTTGTTTGACAGATATAATAAATCATCATGCATATTAAGGCATTTTTTCTGCTAAATAGAAAGAATGCGGGGCGATGGGTAGTGCAACTGTGAATATATTTAGACAGTNTTATTTTAAGTTGATTGATTAATTTCGAAACGATTTAGAGATATTTAAATGCTAAAAAAAAATCTCTACGCATTTTACAACTAGTCGAATTTTTACTCGAAGATAATTGAGTGGAAAAAAATTTCTGAAGGAAATCGGATGAATTAAATTTCAAAAAATATTATTCCGCATATTTCTTATTTTTTTCTTTCTATAACTTGTAAAACTAGTCGTTGAAGTGGGCGAAATGTAAAAACTTATATCATTCTCACTCATCTGACATGCTTCTCCAATTGTTTCTCGTTATCTAACATTAACTAAAACATTTCTCTATCACTAAAGTACCTTTTAAATAAAGCTATATGAGGGCTTTATTTATAAGTTTATATTTATATTTATTTATAAGCTTAAGCTTATAATGTTTTTAAATAAGCATATATTTATAAAATTGGTTGATTTATGAATTTCATTTGTATTGTAATTGATTTCTTGTAAATCTTTATTTCAACGTCTGCAAATAATATAAGCTGAATTGTTCAATAGTAAAAAGCCTATGAAGCATTTTTCAACTGTAATGACAGAGGGATAGGGATATATTCACATAATCAAGCAAAATACTCATCATACAACAGAGCAATATATAGCTTAACTACTTCAATTTCATAAGCAAATTTCTTCAATGAAACACCATTCCAAAAGTGGGATGAATTGTAAGGAAATGCTCGAAACGGTGAAACAAACACGAAACTGGAACCATTTCAAGTAGGGTGAGTGTATGTATGCGCAACCGATACACGGCAACGTGTTTGTTGTGTTGTTTTTTTTTTTGTGATGATGCTGTGAACAACGTATATCGTTGTTGCGTTACGACTTAGATTGTCGCAATTCAGCATTTATTTGAAAATTAAGCGATGAATTCCATTTTAATTTTCAATATTCGATATTTTAGTTTATAATTTTCAAAAATTGTGATTCATTTTCTTTTTATGCGGAGATGGTTAAATTTTCAGTATTGGAAAGATGAATTTCTTCAGTGGAATCCGAATAATTACGAAGGAGCAACAGAGATTTTCCTCTCGTCTAGTGATGTATGGATACCTGAATTCTCCCTTTATTACAGGTGAAATAATTCGAAATGATTTTTTCGCTACCATACTTCGTTTTTTTTTTCTTTCATAAATAGTTTTAACTCAGCTATGAAAGTAAGAAACTTTATCCATAGTGGATATTTTTGGCATAATAATATCAATTGCGACGAAGAATTCAGAGGAAATATGACTATTTTTACATATAAAGAGTTAGGGAAAAAATAGGTGCTAGAAGATATTCATTCGCAATAAGCAAAAATAATTGGGCATGAATTAAGTAAAAAAAATTTGAATAAATCAGAATTCGTGTTACGAATATGTTAATTATTCATAATTGCAAACAATTCGAAGATTTTATGCAAATTTTTATCGATAACTTTAAAAAAAAATTACCTCAATAAAACGATATATCGATGGAAAATATCCTTGAAGAATTACTTTTTATCAATTACAAATGTCTTATTTCAGTCATCATTATAATCAAGCAGTAAGGCTTATCAGTAATAATGATGTTCGTGTTAATTACACCGGCCATCTACGTTACTATATTCCATTCTCAACAGAATCTCTTTGCAAACTTGACGTCAAATTTTTTCCTTTTGATATGTATGTTTGTTTTTTTATTATTATGAACGCTAGATACTTTAGCAATAAAAGTTATGATAACGTATCTATTATTTCCTTTCGTCGTCCTTTGTCATATTCGCATTTTTAGGTGGAAAATTCGTCGATAATTTCTCTCAAAAACACCTAAAGAATACCTCTATAACTTTAGAGGAGATTCTATTTCGGCATCAAAAACACCACATTCGTTTGCAACTTTCTCTACCGATATCATTTGTCGTAGAAATTTTGCTGCAACGAAAATCGACAAGCAAAAGTTTCGTGAAAAGGACTGTATTTTGCACGTGTGAAGTTGTTTGAGTCGGCGCAAATATATGCAGCTCTAGTTGCCCAATAATATTAATTTTATTTGCTTTCTTTCGCTTTTTTTTTCAAGCATGGAGGTTTTCTTCTCCCTCAAATCTTTGTTAGGGCTTATCCGAAATGATATGCAAGTGGAGGCTGTCGAAAGACACAAATGCATAACATTAGCTCTTTTGCAAAACAATTCAAATCTGTAAGGAATGTTCTTAAAGAAGTATTCGATACTCAAATATGCACTAAAGAAATTTTATGCACTTTGCAACCGATTAGGTCATATTTTGCATTGACCGATTTTGCTCTTTACATTTCACGTCGAATGACGGATTTTTTTATCTACAAAAAAAGATTAGATCAGATTAGGGCTTGAATGTATTGGTGCAAATGTTTTATTGATTTTTAGTGATCTACAAAATCGACTATTACAACATCTCAAATATTTTTCTAGTATTTTTTAGTTTATTTTAATATTAGAGCCGTTGAAATATTGTTGTAAATAAGGAATAAATTCTTTGCAGTCAACAATGTACTCTTTTATTTGGCTCATGGGCACATTCGAATGATTCAATTAAATATTCTCTCTATTCGAGGAATTTAAGCCTAATCGATTTCTATGACAATCAAGAATGGCAACTTGATATGGTCGTTTATCCATCACTTATCACACATTTTTACTATCGTAGTTGCATATGATCTCTTCCATTACCACATTACTCGAAACGTTTAGGATCGAATTTTAGGATTTTAGCCATCAAAATGGTGATATTAATATAAGATCTATTCTATATCCCTAAATAGCTTTCATTATGAGCGTATTTGATATGTTTCTTAGAATATTCACTAAATGGAACATTTTTAGCGAACGAGGAAGAAGTATTTAATTATCTTCATACTTATCTTTAGTGCTTCTCATGAATTCTTCATTCATTTCTTGAGTGCTATGAATTCTAATGCTGATCTTTATTCGGTGATAAGTATCTATCAATTAACTTGACGTATGCTTAACACAACTACCATCGATTTACTACAATATTTACCTATACAAACGTGACGGCCTACTTTAGGTTGTCAGTAGTCGTCAACTACTCAAATAGTTGCAATAATTTTCCATCATTTTTAACTTCTAATTTAAGATTAAGTTTGCAATGAAAGTGGGAAATCATTTGAAAACTCAATAATGATGCGATTCTGTTCCATTTTTAGCGATGATCCTTTCATATTCGATGAGCCTGTAGCACATGTTAAATCTAACAAAGAAATACGTTATTATAACACATTTCTTTGTTATTTGCCATGAGGCACTTGTTGCACTATGAGGATATAACACATTTCTTTATTAGATGATATAATTATTATGGGTTATAATCGCTGCATTATGTAGGTAATACATAAAAACAATTACATTCTCGATGTCATTAAAGAGCGACGATTTTGGATGCGTAAACGTATTTTAGTGTAGTAATGCCTAATGCAAATTACAGAGCAATATACACCATGTATGGACATATTCTCATTTCAGGTACATAGCCATATAATGTCGGATGGTTTCCTTTACGATTATTTGGATCCTCCACTTTTTTGGGATATGGTAATAATGGATTTGGTTGTTGTAAGGCAAAGTTTCTATTACGGTAAGAGTGATTTATTCGATCTACTAGCATTTAAAACTGAACTACTGAGTGAAACTTGACGAAAAACTTCATAAATCTATAGTTTAAAAAAATATCTTCTCTTGATTTCAGATGTTAAATGAGACACTATAGTAGCCAACATTATGATAATAGAAAAGAGCGAGTATGGATTCAAATGAAATGACGTCATTCATGCATATCCAATCTGCAATTCTATTTTACAAGAGATTTTATATAAGTAATATGCTTAACATCTTACAAGCTGTAGAATGAGAAAATGTTGATAATATATGAGAAGAAATTGTATAACTTGAAAATTGTATAAAGAGTAGATCAGTTATGGAACACGTATACTCAGTGTGGTTGGAAACTTTTAGTACCATTTCATGACTACAAATTAAAAAAAATTTTTTTTTTTTTTTAAAGTCTTAAATTAAATATCATTGATTTTATTTACTTTTTTAATTATTTGAATATAATTTACAACTGTGTTTTAATGTTTATTAATGAAAAGATCGATTATTTTTAAGTATTCAACCTTGTTATACCGAGTACTATTATAACACTTGTTGCTGTTATCGGATTTCATACGCCTAGTACAAGTGGACGAGTGAGGTTCGTTTCTTTAAACAATACAAATATATATATATATATATCTTGATCACTTGATAGGCCGGATTATCGAACGTATATATTGCATTTTGCACCGGAAATGAAATTTCAAATAACGAAATTATTGTTGATATTTTGATTAATTGATGCAAGTCATGCTCAGCAAGTTGCATTTAGTCATAAAGAAATTCTTATGCTTCTAAAATATTCGTTTAGAAAGCTAGTGATAAACACTGATAAGAAAATGATTAAGTAAGCACTAGAGTAGCATCTAACAAACTATGGAAAAAATTTTTTTATTAGTCGGTTGATTAGGCAAGTAGTCGCTGTAAGAAGCCATATATTATTGTGCAACTTCGATCGACAAGACTGCTGAAAATTCGTAAAGTTGAATACTATTTCAATGTGAAAATAAGTCAACGGATAGTGCATTGCATTAGCGTAATTCAGAGTTTACACGATCTGTGCACACATCGACCGATAAGTGCAGATTCAGCGCCATAATTATGCAATCGTAGAAATTTCGTAAAATTCCTTGTGAAATAACAATTTCATTGATTGATGTGACCTATTGATTATTTCAACATAATTGCATAATTTGCAATTTGTAATGCAATTGCAACTTGCAATTTTTCATTTGCAAAGGTAATAATTTTTAGGGATGCGAAATTTAGACTTGGAATTATGACATTAATGAGTATGAGTGTTATTCTATTGGCGATCGTCGAAGATATGCCAAAATTCAGTATGTCAAGTAGTAGAAGAGGACGAGGCTCATTTTCGGGCATTCCACTCATCGGTAATAATTGATCATTATACTTACTCATTCAGCATTTTTTATTTACTGTTGTGATTACTTAAAATCGTTTTTTTTTCTTCTTTTTCTTTCGATGTTTAATCGTATTTAATAGATGATAAAAGGCAATTAAATTCCTTGTCGCATTAAGAACTCCACTAATTGACGATTGTCTCTCTCAGAAATAAAATCACAACGATTCGATTTCGATTTGAGTTTTATCTTTGCTAATCTCAACAATAGTAATTTGCATATATAATTTATTCTTAAGCAAATTTTTGCTCATTGAGGATACAAAAAACGAATGATTTGAATATAAATTTGTTATTGGTTTTCGAATGTAGATTTAATTTCATTGGATGAATTAACGTTTACACAGATAATCAAAAGTTATGTTTAGAATATTTCACTGATCGAAATTCAATTGATAATTTGAATAAACAAATTTGTTGAGTAAATTCTACCGAACGATTTGCTTGTGGAGGAACAATTAGCTGTCAGCAATGGCTATAGGGATAGACAACGGCATTTTTAGTGCCAATAAACTTGCTTAAATTGCAACTTTTGATCATCCAAACAGAGGAATACGAAACAGAAAAACATTTTGAAGAAACATCATCTATGCTCAAGAAGGTCCATTTTTATCAGCTAATATATGAAGTGTTCATTTCTTATTGCTGAAACTGATTAAGACAAGAGCATAGATATTTTCATATAAATATTATGCATAGCAATAACATCATACTCGTTCGCAGGGTTGTTTTATTTCATTCTATTGGCAATAATTGGTCTCTCAACGGTGACGACGTCAATGTTCGTATTTCTCGAGAGGGACGTTAGAGTGAAGCATCAGATTCCTTGGTATCTTCGATGGCTATCCTTTGACATCGCTAACAATAAGATCACCAGGTTCGTTAATTACCAGAACTAACAGAGCAAAAACCGTAGCACATGGTTGAAATCCCATCAGTCCGAACTGATTCCACGAAGTGTACTGATGAAACCTCTTAGATTTCCAATCCACCTATAGCCACCCCACTTCCCAGATAAGATTTCCAAATGAAGGTCTGGCAGTCAAGCATAAAGTGGGAGTAAAAGAATTACGCTATGACATCGTTTGTTGTACTTCGCATTCGTCTAAAAAAAGGGAGAAGGGGGGGAGGGGGGAGGGTACTCAACTAGAATGAAGCATTAATCCAGCGATAATCTCGCTTAAGATGTTGCTGCATTAAGAGGCCGTGTTTAATTTGCCTTTCAGCAATTTTATTAGTGGATCTTTTATAAAGGATTTAAATTTCCGTCAAATTAGGTTACTATTGGTAACATTTCGATCCTAAAAAATTAACTGTTGCGACACAATAAATGTGAGTTTATTTGCATCATAATATTAATGTGCATTTACGAAATGTGAAATACAACGAACGATTTCGTACCAGTCACTAACATTGACCCATCAAACATATTAAACGAACATAATTATAGGGCATTTCTTATGACAACCTCAAAATTCCATCATTTTAAATTCATCTTATATATATATATATATATATATATATATATGAAGGGACTATGAAGATTGTCGAATCATCTGCAGCAGTAGCTCGAGATACAATTAATCACAATAAAGTGAATCAAGAAAACTTAATGAGCTATACTTGAAGAAAGTGCAGGTCGAAGTCGACTTGAATGCATCCATTTGTTGATATACCACTTTCGCATTCAAATTCGGATCGTAATAGGGAATGTTTTGGTAAAGTTGTGCACAGCCCTCTGCTTTGCAATGCTTCAAATGAACAAAAATTGTTAGTAGGAGACCTCTTGCTAAGATTAATACACTAAGAAGATAGTAGTTTCGATTTTATAAATGAAATATGAATAAAAAAAGCTATTAAATGTGTCAAATTATATGCAAATTTTCCGCATGATTTTGATGTGAAAGTGGCGAATAGATTAACTTTAGAATAGACCTAAGGGTCAAGTTGAAGTTGAAAGTTTAAGCTGCACAGAATATGGAAATTAGTAACATCAACGTACAAATTGCTTCACCTCTACTCTACGTTACTCGACTTCAAAATGGCAATAAATCAGTGCTAAAGTCTTTCACAGTAAAAGATATTGCTTTCCATTGCAATCGTTGCGTACCTATATCAATTTTAACAGATTCAAATCCACGAAAAGTTAGCATATTTCAGGACATTCTCGATAAAACGAAGCTCACGACGAGAACCATTATCAACAGTGAGCACATTGAATTTTTTTTTATATATAGTTGCATTCGATTGCATTGCTTATCGGCCGTTCTTCATAGTGCCATTTGTTTTGTTATTTCGGCTTTGTGTGGCTTCGTTAAATGCTTTTGCACACTTTTAGCAGCTAAATTTGCATGCATTTAACACAATTGTTCGTGTTGGAAAATGAATCTTTGAAGTTTTCATAAATGGTCAATTCTGCTTTAAAAAAAAAAATTTTTTTTTTTGAGTACATTAGTGCGCATGTTTTATCATTTATTGACACACTTTGCAATACTGGTTGGCCTAAGAAAAGTTGACAATAAGGACTGCAAAGCGCATTTCGCGCTATCTCATTTGCTGCATTTTTCCATTTTCTATACTTTTCTACGAAGTTTTGCCAGTGGGCATTATGGTAATTTCATCTACGTGTGTGGACAACTGTGGACACTTGTGCATATGTGCGGGTATCTTTTTTAGGTTGTAGTTTCGACGTGGTAGTATAAAGTTATTGCGAAAATAAAAAATGCCTCTTATCCTACTGTAAAAGTATTTGTTCAGAGTGCTATTTGAGGAATGAAAACCCTCCAAAGTTTGGCAATTAGAAAATCATACTCTTTAAAAATGCTAAATCTGTTCTCTTCTTCTTCCTTCCCTAAAGATTCATTTGTTGCAATTCGACTATTGCATAGCAAAACCTATTGCAAAGTATGTGAATTTTGAGTGAAGTAATTTTGCAATTTTGAAGTAATTTTTGCAAAATTTTCTATCAAGCAGTGAAGTCATTAGTGAAGTGAAGCAAATTTTTGCAAAACAAAATAATTTGCAAACAGTGAAGTGAAGTAATTTTGCAAAGTATAATATTGCAATTTTGAGTCAAGCAATTTTGAGTGAAGTAATACCCCTTCGAAGATGGTCAATCATCTTCAAACTTTGTGCAAATGGTACAACTTCAAAAATGGTACAACTCCTTCGATGCAGCTGACACTCATCAAATTGCATAGCTGTAGCTTTAGTGGTTCCCGAATTGAAGCAGCTGAACACGCAAACATATGCACAGACTCGACCAACATACAAAAATACGCAGACAGACACATACAAGAACTTACGCATAGATATGTGACATCATCGTAATGTGTATTACATATGCAAATTTGCAAGGATATATGGAAATGAATTTTGGCTATATCTTTATAAAGCATTTATCATCACTCTAAATTTTCGTTGTTTACTTTATATGAAAAAAAAAAACGTTGTTGATCGTAGAATCTCTTAATAAAACTTTTTGTTCTTGAGCATTTTTTTTTTTCAGGAAGTAGGCAAATCCTAGTTGTTTTAAATTTTATGCTATGTGATTTTCATTTGCATATTCAAATTAATAGAGCTTTTATCTTGTTGAATTTACAATTTATCGTCCAATCATTGTTTAGAAATCAAAAGAACGTTATTTGTATACTTTGAATTGAAAAGAAAATAATCTTAGAGAATATCATATATAATGCACTAATAAAAGTTGAATCCTCTATAATACGGTAAGCAATAATATTGGTTACCATAATATCCGATCCTTTATAAAGTTGAGATTTTAAAAAAAATGGTAATTTCCGCCACTATGCGCTTTAGATGAGTTTTCGCACTTTTGCAATTTGAATTCTCAAGTTCTGCATCGTATTATTCAACACACGGAAAATTATGGAAACGAATCACTTATGGAGAGAAAGAAAGTAATGAATTTTTGAGAGGAATTATTCAGAAAGCTTAAATGATTATGTAGCACTACATTGATCCAAAATGAAGTTTCACTCACATATCAGGCGATGAAAAGAAATAAAGCTGTTAAAAGATGGAGAAGCAAAATAAAGCAAAAAATCTAGTGAAAATAAGACAAATTCAAAGGGAAACTGCTTAAAATGTGATAGCTCATGTGGATGGAATATAGAATGAAGTGTAGAATATAGCTGGAATAGTAAAGTAATGTTATCTCTAAAGAGTAGATCAATCAAATCGCTTCGATTAGTGAATTGCCGTTCGTTGACTAATGCATTCAGTGGGTCTTGCATGGTCAATGGTCAGAAATTCTATTATTTAATGATTTGACCATTGAACAATCAGCGATCTACTAGTGGAAAGCGAAAATTCGAGATTATCATTGCGCATCATGCCAATGTAAATTATGTTCCACCATAATATGACTAAATTTTTACTTTCTATGAGCATTTTTGCTCAATTTTTCGAAATATTTTGCCCTAAATTCATATTTTTCTACGGTCGTTTTCGTTCTATTCTGATCCCATCCATCGTATGCGTATGCTAATTTTCTTTTTTTTTTTGTCTTTGCCATAAATGAACTCGTTTATGAGTGCAAAGTAATAAGATGTTTAAAAGTTTTACTCATCGAAAATCACCTAAGGATGCTCTACTGGCATACGACAATGCAAACGGCTATGTTGGTGGTGAACAATGTCGTCTAACGCGAGAGAATCGTGCTAAAGCTTATACACGCTCAGTGGCAATGTCGTTATTGCAATTAATTCCTGAAGGCAATTTCGACAATCCATCCGCTTCCAATTCTCGTCATATCGACACACTTCATCGCGAAGTAAATATATTTTCGGCTCTTCAAATAGCTTTCATAGATGCTTATTCACGCGTGCTTCATTTATCGTTTGCTTTCACTAGCAACCAGCTAGCTGTCTATTGTACACCCGTATTGACACCCGTGTGGCGCTTTCCAGACATCTGTTGTGTTTATCTTTGAAGTCGCATTCTTTCATTTTACTTTCTTAGCAAATCTATGTGATTTTCATTTGCATATTCAAATTAATAGAGCTTTTATCTTGTTGAATTTACAATTTATCGTCCAATCATTGTTTAGAAATCAAAAGAACGTTATTTGTATACTTTGAATTGAAAAGAAAATAATCTTAGAGAATATCATATATAATGCACTAATAAAAGTTGAATCCTCTATAATACGGTAAGCAATAATATTGGTTACCATAATATCCGATCCTTTATAAAGTTGAGATTTTAAAAAAAATGGTAATTTCCGCCACTATGCGCTTTAGATGAGTTTTCGCACTTTTGCAATTTGAATTCTCAAGTTCTGCATCGTATTATTCAACACACGGAAAATTATGGAAACGAATCACTTATGGAGAGAAAGAAAGTAATGAATTTTTGAGAGGAATTATTCAGAAAGCTTAAATGATTATGTAGCACTACATTGATCCAAAATGAAGTTTCACTCACATATCAGGCGATGAAAAGAAATAAAGCTGTTAAAAGATGGAGAAGCAAAATAAAGCAAAAAATCTAGTGAAAATAAGACAAATTCAAAGGGAAACTGCTTAAAATGTGATAGCTCATGTGGATGGAATATAGAATGAAGTGTAGAATATAGCTGGAATAGTAAAGTAATGTTATCTCTAAAGAGTAGATCAATCAAATCGCTTCGATTAGTGAATTGCCGTTCGTTGACTAATGCATTCAGTGGGTCTTGCATGGTCAATGGTCAGAAATTCTATTATTTAATGATTTGACCATTGAACAATCAGCGATCTACTAGTGGAAAGCGAAAATTCGAGATTATCATTGCGCATCATGCCAATGTAAATTATGTTCCACCATAATATGACTAAATTTTTACTTTCTATGAGCATTTTTGCTCAATTTTTCGAAATATTTTGCCCTAAATTCATATTTTTCTACGGTCGTTTTCGTTCTATTCTGATCCCATCCATCGTATGCGTATGCTAATTTTCTTTTTTTTTGCCTTTGCCATAAATGAACTCGTTTATGAGTGCAAANCAATAAATCGAATGTAAGTAAGAGAACGTCAACTTCCGCTTAGTGATTTCATACAAAAAAAATTCCCTATTTTCTTGGGTAGAATGTTTGACATAGCAGAAAAAAAAAGTTATAGTGATGAATTATAGAATTAGAACGCTACATAATATGCTGGGAGTTGATGTAATTTAATTCGTCACCGCTCTCATTCATTTAGAGATGATTCAATGCTCAGATTGTTGTTGTTCGATTGTATGCCTCAAATAAGGCCGATAGCAATGCAATCATTACCCTGCAGATTCTCCCTTTCCAAAGTGCGCCATTATGTGGCAGGGACTATGGGCACCACCTGAATGAAGTCATAGATCGACGCTATGAATTCGACCTTCAGATAGACTTTTCAACTGAAGATACATAATCAGCAAAGAATTTCTACGTTACCATGCCATTTTTCATGGTGAAAACTAGGACTAGAGCTGTGTAGTTGTTTTACTAGTTTTACCCGAGCGATGGGAAACGAATTACCCAAAATATTGCACCAAAAACAATTCGATTACGAATCGTAGACCTCAAGCAACACCTTAGTTCACTTTTCGTTTATTCAATCACCTCAAGTAAACACCTTGCTATCGTGTCATTTCCCTGAACTTAAAACATCAATAAACAATTATGAAACGTATCTCTTACGCATCGATCTGTTTCGATCATTGTATTCTGAATATTGCTCTCGAGAATGCATCACTGAGCCGCAACCTCGACGCTACCCTTTGGGTAAGGAACGCTAAGCATTCCCATACCTCTTCGGCCAATTGAATCATTGAATCAACAGCACTCACTAATCTTTCAAACTCGTTCAATCGAAAAATAAACAACCCATTCGGAAGCGATATAACCACATTCGTTATCACTCGACTGTTTTGCACAACTTCCAATTCATTCAACAATTTATATGAATATTTAAATGACATTTCCGCCTTTCATTTACAATCTAAAATCGTTGCAAAAAAAAACTACAGAAATGCGACTCTTCCCAAACAATATATATTGCACTTAATAACTCCTTCTTATATTATCTTTCATAGAAAAAACATAAAAATCGACAAAAAGGTTAATGCGTATCCATGTTGTACCCCCAAATCAATCATTATTTCCATACGCTATCAGCCATAACATACCAAATAATATCTTTCAGCTCAAATCAACACAGATTAATCGTGTTCTGTGTCCATTCGCTGATCAGTTATTTGCACAATGAATTGGCATTCAATTGCAAAGGCAGTATTCAACCACTCCATCAAGTGAATTTGCATATCTGCTAACATTTCCACCGGCAATAATTGATTGAATGACCCCAATATCCGTTTAGTTACTAAGATACCAGCTATGCCGCTCTTCGTTTGCACCTTGATGCCTATAATCTCGAATGAGTGTATATCAATGCATCAACGTCATTACATGATCCAACAATTTGCAAGAATCTCCTATAGAAGAATCGCTTTATTTTCTAGCCGGACTCGTATAAAATCCAACCTTATTTTCTAGAATTTTCGCAAAAATCTAACATTTTCCTACAGAAGAAAATCCAACCGACATGTTCAAATTTCCCAACTTTTCTAAAATCGGATTTTCTCAACTATAAATTCCCAACATTCCAATTCCTTTACATGTTTGTAAGGTGTTTTGAATTCGATGCATAGACTTAAAAGTGTTGTGATTGAATCTATCCTATAAAATGTTTTATGAATATAAAAATTTCTTCATTTCAACTTCACCAGTTCCCCACTTGAAAAACGTACTCCAGCTATGCAAAATAGCAATAAAAGATGTCATTTATCATCTGCCCTTAAAAATCTACAAAAAAGCAATTTAGACTGCTATTGCTGGTTGAAACGTCAAACACACCACACATTTACGTCTGTACCACCTTTATGCTCATTAACGTCAACAATAACAAGTAGTAGAATTCGACGTTCCACACTTATTTCAACTCCTTTACTTGAAGACCTGGAGGCAACGACTGCTTCAACTTCTCAGCTTTCTCCTTGTCCTGTAAACGAACTATTTTTATGAACATACGCAACTTCCGGTTGCTTATTCCTAGCCCAACCGGAGTCGTTTAGTTTAGCCCAACCGGAGTCGTTTAGTGGCTGCCTAATCGAAGAAATCATATGAGGTAGCATTAAAGCTGATACCAGTGTATATACAAGGCCATTTCCGTGCAGACAAGCACAAGAAGACTAAAAGTGCGCACCCCCGTCACATAATTGTCGTTCATAGCCTCCAAGTCATCACATTCAAAAAATCTAATTATATTTTTTCAAAATTTTACTTCTTACCTATCAGGGTGTAAGAGGCTTCCTGACTTCCTACCCATCGAGCTTCACGGGGAGGTTTTTTTTTTTTTGCCAAAAAGACTCTGGCTTGATAACGAATTATATTAACTATAGGTAATAGTTCGTTATGTTCGACGTTTTCGTCTCGCAGCAATTGAAAAACCAATTCCCGATAAATAAAGGAAGACGAACATTTCACAGCGGATAGCATCGAATTCAGCATGAGCTTACCTGAATGACGAGTGTGTAAAGGTACTTGCTACATCGCACTTTGAATTTAACGTTCTCTGAATTCTTCTTTATCTTTACCGATTTAGCGTCCTTTCGTCGTGCGGTCAACAAGAACTCTTTAATTTCAGTGATTTGTTTTGGCATCTCTATTTCCCCTATAATTATAGAGAAAATTAATCATTTAAAATATTTCATATTTATTTCTTACTAGACTTCAGATAATAAAAGCTTACTGGGGCTTTAATAAAGCAATACGGTGTAGATATTGAACATAAAATGCAACGCTAAATAGAAGATATCATATTCAACTTGAAACACAATGACTGTAGAGAAAAGAGGCAAACTTATTAAGGAATATTTTCAACAGTGAGATAGAAAAAACACTGCAATATCCGCGTCATCAGCTGCCTGATCGATGAATCGTCGCCTTGCATAAGCGTCTCCTTCATGGAGTCATGATAATAGATTATAAAATTTCTAACTGGAACAATTCCAAGTTTCCTTATACAAAAATTTTTCTACTACATTTTGTTGCATAGATGAGAAGAGAAGACAGGAGGGGGGGGATAGACGGAGTGATGTGAAGGATGAGGATGAGGCCAAGACTACATAGCCGAGGGGATACAAAAAACGTGAGGCGAGTATCTCATCGACCATCATGTTGCATTATTCTTCAAATTCAAATACCCCGAGTTTATACTCACGCAAAACATAATGAAATCAACAAGATAGCTATATCCTAATCAATCAGCAACACCTTATGCACACTATCCTCGGCAGTCTTATGGAATGTTGTCTAAACTGCCTCTAATCCTGACCTCGATTAGGATAAAACGAACCTATAAACAAACAAAACATAATGTCCTAGGATTTGCGTCAAACAGAGAACAAAGAGTGGCCAGAAAAACTATCAACAATTTCTTAGATTTCATATTCTTCAATAGTTTCCGCAAAAATTTACATACGCTTTGCAAAGGATCTCGGGGGAACGATGTAAGCACAAAACTTATGACATCATCATTGAGAAAACTACCTGTAAAACAAATTCACTTCCTAACAACTTGGATTACACCTCATCCCGACAAATAATCCACAAAAGTGACCTATTATGCCCACACACCGCTTTTGGGCTAACTAAATAATTTTTGCGTCATCGTCGACTTCGTAACGTCCATCATTCGTATGTGGTTCGTAGTATCGTAAGAAAACGAGATAATCGATGAGAATATTCCATATTGGAATAACTCTAAATGTCCCACTGAATCCTGAGGACATCGAGTTGGTTGGGGTATGAATGACAAAATCAGGATGCGGAAGAACCTGCGGGACTATCAACTCTTCCTTATTTAGACTATCCAGGATACTAGTATCATCGACAACAACATCCTACCAGGATGTTTTGAGATGCTTTTCTATGATGAACCATCTCATTCGAGAACAGAACCGAATCCGTTGATACTTCTTGTTGAATAACGTTTTAAGATCATTGAATCCTTTTGCAACTTAAATACATAACCCCAACAAGTCGTCGAGGAACATATGGGGATCATTTGAAGCATAAGCCTAAGCCTGACCTCCACGACCTCATATGATGAACCATCTCATTCGAGAACAGAACCGAATCCGTTGATACTTCTTGTTGAATAACGTTTTAAGATCATTGAATCCTTTTGCAACTTAAATACATAACCCCAACAAGTCGTCGAGGAACATATGGGGATCATTTGAAGCATAAGCCTAAGCCTGACCTCCACGACCTCACCCTAACCTTGTATGTCCCTTCCTAGCCAATCCTTCTGAAGGCGTAATATGAAGCTGTGCGGTAACTTTTTTTTCAAAAGAATAAAACTTAAAAGGTTATGTTCGTTCGCTAGTTTCAACTCTCGATGAGGAAATGCTCCAACGATGAAATATATGGCAGCTATAAGCTATAGCCTCAGGTTCAGTTCTTGAAATGCTTATCGTCCCTCCTAGTTTCGGAGCGGGAAGTGTGGTGGGCTACATAAGAGACGGCCATAAAATTTATATAGGCGAAGGTTGTTGTATAATTATGTGAAGCCCGTCTACAACTAATATGATCGAAGCAAATCGAGCCGAGATTTTACTTTATATTGAAATGCGTCGATCTCCGAATTAGCCCTCACACATAATATAATATGCTTTAATATTTTAAATATCTTATCATAGTCATCGCCGATTCAGATACTTCACCTTGGTCACTCCAAATAAAATATGCACTGACGTCGTTGGTGGTCCACACAATAACGACTGTAAATTAGACTGATGACGGTTAGATATTTTGACTATTACAAAACGGTAGCAGATTATATTCGAATTCAAGAATTAGCAGCTGTAACAAGCGACGCTATAAAGTACGGATAACAGATTGGTTCGCAATTGGCGGCCTATCGTATTTGAGGTGATCGCTTTCGAAAAGGTGGAGTTGTACCAATGTGCTGTCACGTTCCCCATGAAGACAACCTTGGGGTGGGGAGAGGGGGGAGGAGGCATTTATAATGACAGAGGTCTCTTCCTTCCCCTCCCTCCCCCCTCCCCCCATCCCCACATTACATTAGTCTACACTTCCCTCACAATTTTCGGAGGACAAATGAAAACCTCTATTTTGCTCATTGAATCTGATATGTTTATGCGCGTTTTCAGGAGTAAACGCATTTTACGTCTGCAAGAGAACATAATTGATAGGGATTGTGCAAGTGAATGTATTGTTTTATTTAACCTCAGTTATTATTATGTTTGCTATAGTTTTCTATCAAGAGCTAAAATGAAAGGCGGAGAAAAGCAGCGAAGAATTCTTTTTTTTTAAGGCGGGAGGGGAGGGGGAGGGTGGGAACCATTTTAGTGGCAGCGAAGAGGGGTCAAGCCTACTCTATCGACTCGGCCTTAATTCCACCGTGCATGGGGACAGGTTGCGTCCATCTTGGGATTGGGGCAGGCTCATTGCCTCCTTCAAGCTCAGTCAGCAATGTTTTCCAATGTAAAGCTGAGTCTCCTCTGCCTGAGCTAAAAAATGTTTTCTGCTGTCCTATTTCGTCACATCTGAAGGACTTATGGATAACGGAGGAGTGTATCAAAATTTTTTGATGCATCTTACCACCCATCGAGCGGAAGACATTTTTCACAAGGTGCCGATATAGCGGAAAAAGACCATTATTGGGAAAAGATCTGTAAAGAATCCGATCTTGGTCACCATTGGAATCCAGTTTTACCCTGAATCGTTAGGAAATGCTCATTTTATTTACCCATCCAATGGATTGCCCATAGCCTTGTTCATTAAAGGACATCCTTCATGGCACTTTTCCTTCCTTTCCTTACATAACTTTATCACGTATTATTTCAATAGTTTTCTCGAAAATGTTTGTAAAAGGTGCATTATAGGACCACAATGTCTTATTTTTATGTTTTCCTTTGTCATTGCTTTCTTATCCTGTGTTTTCAATTCGTGAGCCGCTAAAGCTATGTTGAGGATATTTTTTTAACCGGTTGTTCTTACAGAATTGATCACCGGGAAATAGAAATTTTGCCAACATAATGCTGTCGTACCTTTCCTTTTTAGACCAACCGGTTGCATAAATTGTCAACAAATAATTGAGTATGCACAATAATACATTCATATTTTAATACGATTGAGTCATTCATACATAATTTAGCGCAAAAAAATTTTCCAATTTAACCGATTATAAAATGCAGCTCGATCGGTAGTAAAAATTCACGTAATTTAGTAGAGAAATTCAAATACTCATCTATTGTTTATTCACCAAATCTTATGACTTTAGCTTCTATGATTCTAAAATTAAAGCATAGAAATAAGGCGGAATTGTTTACGCGGTCGTTTTAATATATTTTATAAATGCTTCAAAATTGCAAATTTTTAAAGAGTATTAAGTGAATTTTCTCCAAAGACGAGTTTGTCGAATTCGTCGATTCTATATAGACCCAAGGTTGAGGACCGGCTAAATTCGAAGAGAGGTAATGGCCTGCTCGCCTAGCCAGCGAGGTGGCGTCATCTAATGGCTAAAACAATGCACGGAAATGGGCCTCAGTACCCTACAACGATTGGGGTAAAACCTGGCCGAGAATGGCGAGGATGAGACCAAAATGGAAATGCATTGTGGCGGACAGCGTGCACAACGTTCGATAATCCGGCCTATCAAGTGATCAAGTGATATATATATATATATATATATATATATATAGNAGATTTTATGCGTTCATATATACATTTAGATGCAAACGTGTTTAATTTACATTTATACTTCATATATAAGTATATTTAATTGGTATATCTAAGTTTTATTTTCGTATTCGGTCGTTTCAGTACTAAAAGAGTTATTTAGTTTATTTAAAAATATTGCCCAGCTGGCTCAGATTGAAAGGAATAGAAGTAAAGAGGACTAGTGGGGAAGGAAAGAAGCATAATCGAGCAGGAAGTGTAGTGAATTCCCGAGAGGCAAAATGATCTACAAATCGCAATCATATATGGATATAGGGGAGGTGGGGGAGGGGAAAGCAATAAGGTAATCCCGAGTTTGTAATAGATGAAAAAAAAAATTAGCTTTAGGGTATAGATAGCAAAGCAGTTATATGTGTTCGAATATCATAATTAATGTTGCTTTTTTTTCCAGTGAAGAGAGTCTTTCAATAGAAGAAACAAATAAGTTACGTGCTTCATTAGGATTAGCACCTCTCGAAGTCGATGATGCACCCAAAGTCAAAGAAAACGATAACGGTGAACAAGGTGAGAAGGTGATCGTCGAGGATGGCATGGAATTCGTTCACAAAGCTCCTCAGCATATTGGTGATAAGAAACGCGCTGAGGAAGTAAAGGAGAAGCTTCAGGTAAACAAGTTTTTTTATGCTACTATTTTGAAATAGAATATTTTTGTTTCCATAATAGACTCAAGTGTATTAATTTTTTACAATACGAATAATCTGAATTGATTATTGCGGTGTTGTAGAAGTCCATCAGATTCCATGATTATTGCGGTGTTGTAGAAGTCCATCAGATTCCCGGAAATCATCAGATTCCGGAAAATCATCAGATTCCGGAGAATCAGAAGAGCTTTCCTGTAGCAGATCGTGGTTGGTGGTTGAAGTAGGGAGGTGGAGAGAGAGCGGGGGAGGTGGGATAGTAGGCAGGAAAGGGAAAAGGGACTACAAGCTGACAAATTCGCGCTTGCATATGTTTTTTTTTTCAATGATTTCTATTCATCTTATGCGTTTTGCGATAAATTTCTTTTTAAAGAGTATATAAATAGCATTTGTATTCCTCTGATTCGTTCATTGAATGAAATTAGAATCTTTCTGCTGTTATGGGTGGCATCTTACTGCGCTCATCTTAGTGGAATTTACCAGCCATACTGATTCTTAAAAGATCGTTATCTATTTTATTTTATTCGTTTACTTTATTTTATTTACTTTAATCAGCAATGCATTTGCCACGAAATAAATATCCCTTCATAGTACTTCCACTGTAGAAGGCATCAATCTTGGTCAATAAAATGGTCATTGTTAAGTTTTTATCTGATTGGTGCTGATTTTTAGAACGCAATATAGGGCTATTATCAGCGATTTCTTTTCGAATGGCTATTTTATATGTGAGTTAGTGGCACATAGAAGTGCTATAAAATTTGCATATCAGTTTTTTACCTCATCTGATTATATGCAATCAAAAAGTGAGTTCCTATATTATGCACGATCCAACGTTCTTCATGCATATTCGTTGATTGGTGTTGTGCAGAGATATGCCACGAATGATTTGATCATTCGGTGACTTGAATGATCCGGTAGATCACTCAGATATTCTAATGACTAATCGATAATAAGTGGATTGCTTATTTTATTTTAATTTGAGTCCAACCCTTTGAGTCATTATAGCAGTTTTAGTGTATGTTATGTCCTTTGATTGCGAGCGATTTCTTTGGCAAGCCATCGAGTATGGTGGAAAGCATTTGGCATATGGATTTGGAAGTTCTACTTATTATTAATGTTTAATTCGAGATATTTTTCTTTATAAAACCTTTTTTTTAATAGACGATGCGAGAAAAACGAAGAATCTATGAAAAAGTGCTAAGGGCAAAAGGTCTCACTGAATCAGATTCTGATGAAGATACAGCTGAATGGGTGAGAAAGAACAGAGAATTGGAAGAAGAAAGGAAACGAGCCGAAGAGCGGGTAAGTGGCTTTATTTTTGCCCATAAAATTGCTTACACATCTGGGAATATAATTGGTAAAGAAACAACCTGCCAGTAGTACACTACCACTGTGCTTATCACTTGTCACTGTGAATTCGCTCAGCGATTAATCGTTTACAGGACTTATTAGCAACGAAACCTGATTTGTAGCTTAGCTATAATTCGTTTAATGATATCATCTCACTTTTTATTTATTTTTCCAACTGGAATTTATAAAACTGTTTATTACAATACCATTTTTATATGCTTTTATGAGTATGTGCTGTTTTTTTGTTTTTTTGTTTGTTTTTTTTTTTTGTTTTTTGTTTACCGAGTGGTGTGAATTTGAGGACCATTGAAACTAGAGCTGTAATGTTTGGTTGATATGGTAACCATCGCTTACATTATCAATAAGTTGATCAATCAGCACCGAAACAGATAATAGATTCTTAAAAGGGGTCATCAAAAGGTGGGTCCGAAATTTGTTTAGGTAAAGGAGATTCACATAACAGTTTCATTTTATTTTCTATTGGTTCTTTGTGAAATTGTTTGGTCTGACGAATGGAATTGCAGAGTGGTATCAACTCTTTTATGCTTCTGTTTGCCTATAAAATATTCGTAAAATATTGGCACTATCATGTATCTATACCATTGATTAAGTGAATTGTCGCGTAGGGGTCATTTACATTCCTGTTGTTATTGATGGGGAAGGAGGAGGTGTGATGAAGACAATGGTGCTGTTGAGAGAGTCTAGTTATCATATTACGGCGAAAAACTTCTGCAATATAATGGTAATTTGCGATCTGAAGTTCGCAGCTTGAAAGTTATTTTTCTGCATTTGTTATTTAAAAGGTGTTGTGAAGTTCGAGGTTAGTAGTAATGTGTAAATGGGTTCAATTTGATTGTTTCAGGCGAAACTCCTTGACGATATGGATGCTGAATTTGGAATTGACTCAATTATCGAAGATGATAGAAAGCGCAAAGTGGAGAATCAAAAAAGACGCGAAGGAAAGGTTAGAGTTTTTTGAATTAGCTTTTGGTAGTTGGCATTAATGTAATTACAGGATGAATTTTCAGCAAAAATCAGGTCTAGGAGGTCTAATAGTGGGTCATGCAAAGGACGATTTCTTGGAAGGTGGTGAAACGGTGCTCGTTCTAGAAGATCGAAGTATGTCTTATTCTTTTTACACCTTTGTCTTATTATATAGAAATAATTGCTTTTAAGTTGGTGTTAAAATTGCGTTAGATATTTGGTTTGACAGTAGAGATCATATTTGAATAATGATCGAAATAGATTTGACAGTGGAGATCACAAATAACTATTTGAGATTGATTTCTATGTTAACGAAAATGATGGACTTGAATTATCCACGTTCATGTTTATACTGTTAGTCATCACCTTGTGCGATGGGGAATATCTCCTTTATCTTAAAGAAATAATAAAATAGTTCTAAGCAGAGTAAATTTGCATAACGATACGCCCCTTATGAAGGGCTTGATAACGCATAATTTGCGGTTTTCAACGACTGATATATAGTTTTGATTACAGCTTCCATCTAAATGAAAACTTTCATCGATCTGTTTTGTTTGTTTGTTTTGAATTTGTGACTATTTGGAATGTGTTCTTAGAATGAATTTTTTCATCCCTCTAAATCCATATTGATAACTTTTATATTGCTTTTCTTAAAATATTGGTGGAATATAAAAAAATGCATAATTGCGTATTTAGGCGTTCTTGATGAAGGCGACGAGATATTGGTGAATCCGAATTTAATTGAGAATAAAAAATATCAAAAGAATGTCGAATTGAAGAGAAAGAAAGATCCATATCAACCATATGCCGATGAGGTCGACGAAATAGGATTGGTATGTGTTATTCCCATTTCTTTCTTTCTTTCTTTTTTTTTTGTAAGAATTAAGTCACTTGCAATTCTCAGTTGTTTTTCTATTTTCATATTATAGATTTATTTTGGCTCATGTAAATGTTTAGCACTTCGCTATGAAGAATAAATAAGCGCAGTAGCTAGTAGGGATATATATCATTCCCACTTGTTTCAATCCTAAAGAAATCAACGACGCAATTGTTTGTGCAGTTCGAATATTGTTTCAGAATTGGATTGTTCTTTATTGAGTGGTACTTATTCATTCATATACGAAAGTAATGACCGGAAAATCCCCTCTTAGATTGTGAGAACTGGAATGATTGATTGTCGATGCATAGGATATTCAGAAATGCTTAATTCGAAGCAGGAAATACCAGTGAAATGATTACAGCAAGATTATATCTAGTCGTAGAGAGTTTACTTGATGCTGTAGTAGATAAATTTTTTGTGCATTTCGCTGTATATGCGAAATATACGGTCTATTGAGAGGTGGATGCTTTTCTTGAGGCACTAAAGAAAAGAAACGCAGAGTTTGTAGAAGAGGGGTGAATAACTTTCGCTGTGTTTATTGTTGGAGGTTTGGTGTTACTGTTTGTTTCGTTTTTAGCGTCGTTTTATTTTGCAGCCAAAGGCAAAAGGATTGTTGTCGAAATACGATGAAGAGCTAAATGGTGAGGAAAGACAGATGTTCAGATTGGGTATGTTTTATTTATTCTTTAAATTGATTGATATCCTGAAAGCGTGATGTACCATGTTGCTTGATTTTGAGGCTTCTGTTTTGTTTTCTTGGTGGCTATATGCTGTCGTTATCAATGTGCCCTAGATTTTTCGTATTACTATTAATAATGCTCTCAAGAAGATATAATCTGCTAGAAGGGATGATTCGATATTTTTCTTGGAAGTGACGCTTCAGATGAAAGTGGAGAGGTCGATGTAGAGAAGGAACGACAAGAAATGGAAGTACGCAGGAATCTGTTTATGGCTAACAAGAGGCTTGAGTCTCTCGAAACTCAAAAATACAAAGTGGCCAGCGAATTCTACACTGAGGTGCGTTACTCGATTCCACATTTCTTGCTGTCTGATTCGTATTACTTTAAACGAATATCACTTACGTCGTTGTACAAGGCGAGACGATTTCATGAACAGGAGTTTACTGAAATTCGATCTGTACGACAAGCCATCAAAATATACCAAATGGATTTGAAACATAGTCATAGAATCAAAGAAAGAGCGCAATATAATAGGGCAGAGAAGAATAGATATTACTGAGGTCGATGTATGCAAAATGACTCACAGTGCGGTCGTTCATCATAGCATACATGCACCTGTAAATATGATATTTAAAGTAGTTTGAGCCATGGGGAGGTATTTACAATCTATTC
The DNA here is from genome assembly GCA_006503575.1 of Baylisascaris schroederi. Taxonomy (NCBI): domain Eukaryota; kingdom Metazoa; phylum Nematoda; class Chromadorea; order Rhabditida; family Ascarididae; genus Baylisascaris; species Baylisascaris schroederi. The sequence goes on from QEWY01003379.1 coordinate 173,694, forward strand.
TCCGTTCGGTCGGTAATTTTGTGTATGAATCTTTGAACGCCTTGAGATATCAGTTTGGGTTAGAAACGAGTTTTTGGCTTAAAATGTGGTAGTCTATTAATCATCCAACAAAACGCGTATTAGGCGTTGTTTAGTGACCACGTGACATCATCGAGTCACCGTTTTGACCTCCAAAATGTTTTTGGCACTGGGACGATCTGAGTTCAGGGCATTTTCTTGCCAGAGGCTTGGCAACTGCACGATTGGCTATTGTTGGTGGTCTTTGGTTATGACTCTGTGTCATTTCTGGAGACAAAACGCGTATTAGGCGTTGTTTAGTGACCACGTGACATCATCGAGTCACCGTTTTGACCTCCAAAATGTTTTTGGCACTGGGACGATCTGAGTTCAGGGCATTTTCTTGCCAGAGGCTTGGCAACTGCACGATTGGCTATTGTTGGTGGTCTTTGGTTATGACTCTGTGTCATTTCTGGAGTTTTCAATAAGATCTGTCTCATTCCTTACTATTGGGGAGGTGCCTTGGTGACTTTATTTGTGCGTAGTACATATAATGTCGCTTCCCTAAAGAAAACAATTTCTGTATGTTCCTGTCACCGCCTGACGTTTTATATCCATGCTTGTTCAGTAATTTCAACGGTTAATTGGCTTTCCTTCTTTGACAAATTTTTTTGTTTGTAATCCGAACTGGATAGCTTCTAATTTTTTCTCTCTTATTTGCACTTTTGTTTTTTAGAAGCCATTCACTCTTATTTTGGAGCATATCGGTCTAAACAGAAAACTGTGTAAAAAGGAAGCAAAATGGTGCCGTATCTTGGGGTAGCCTAACTCGGAAGGATGGAGTAATTGACTCAGAGGTCTTGGATTCCGATTCCGGTATGAGTCAGATAACTGCGTCCGTCGTTTTAGTCATCTTTTTTATGACAGCTATAGATATCTTCGAAACCTTGTCACTTAAATACAGGAAGAGATGATATCGTTTCGTCGGCCAAAGTCGAAGAAGGATGGCAAGAAAATGCGAAAACGAAAAGAGAAGATGCTGAAAGCAGATGACCTCATTCCTGAAGAGTCGAACGGTGAAATCGCAAATGAAAGGTCAATTGGATAAGCTTTATTTAAAACTATAATATGTAAATATACTAAAGTTTTTTTTGCCGCAGAAAATTTAGGAAGATGCCCAATTGTGATAACATTGCTTGAAGTAAAAGGGGATTGATGTTTGATTCATTCTGTTGTATTTTTCGACATATATGAAAAGGTAAGAGAAGCAACGTGCAAGAGCGGTATAAGCAGGAGTAGAACTGATCCGGTACAGTCCGGCGCTTAGTTATAGAGATAATCCGACTTTTAAAGGTAATCTAATCGCTGGCGGAAATGAATGAGAATTTATTCTTTGCAGATTAGATTTCGTTAAGGTTAAGAAAACTTATTGCCTTTTTTTTCAGTAGGTAGTTTGTAGTTTGGAGGAAGGCGCTCACATCTGATGCTGAAATCGAGTTAAGTGGAAGCTTTTACCAACTTATAATGTTTTTATTACACTCTTCGTTTTTGATTAATTAATCGCGTATTTATTTATGCATTTTTTTATTTGTTTGTTTATTTATTTATTTACCTGTTTATTTTTGTTTATTTATTTACTTATTTATTTATTTGGTTGTTTATTATTTTATTTATTTATTTATTACTTTAATGTCTGATATGAACTTTAAAAAACCACAAAAATTCCAAAACAGAGTGAGGTAAAAGAATAAATGAAATGAAACTACGTAACCCGACATTTCGAGTTCATCGCGGCGGCAGTTCATGAAAGGCACCCTAGCAGATGATGGGTGATAAAAAGACGGGACCCCCCCAAGCTAGCATAAAACTGCGAGGACTATTTAGTTCTGATGAACAGGCAGAGAGTAGGCTTTAAACTTCGATGTAGCGAAGTTCGTGTAAAGGATATGCACTTCGAGAAATCCATTTGCTTAAAGGTAGCATAAATGATGAGAGACGTGTGCAGTGTGTTGTTTCAGATCGACGAGATTAGCAACACGTCAACATCAGCAATTCAAGTCGGCTCTTAAGAAGACCACCAACTCGGAACCACAGACAGATGGAGATCGATTGAAGAGTGCATTGAAAGTAAAACTTGAGGAGGGAGAATTGGAGGAAGGCGATACAAAGAAGGTTTGAGATGTTTATTTTTAGTTGATGAAGAAGGAGGGAGTATTAACCCTTCTTCAGCAATAGACAAAAAACATAGAAATATTGAGAATCCGAATCGCTGTTGGAACGGGATTACGACAAATGTTCATTCAGCGGTGAGGTTATCGTCAGCTGAGCTAGAGGATATTGGACAGTTATAGCGTGGATTCGATAGCGTTCTATTTTCAACTCCATAAAATATTATACGGTAAACTGGCAGAAACATTTTTGATGAAGATAGTGCTCCAGTTCTTGTGGAGCAGCGTTCTCCATCGATATTCTTCACATTATTTTGCAAGTCGTACTTATCGAATATGAGCTGTAAATTTGCGTTGAACGATAGTGATAGAATGCTGCTGTTCTGTTGAAATACTCATTCTATTGAAGAATTGTTGTTCCTTGATTTAATTATCTATTTTTTTAGTGAATTAAATCTGAACAAGTAGTATGGTATGAAAAGATTCGAAATTTGTTTCGAGGATTTCTGTTCGTTAAGATAATTCTTCATTGATTTTGCGGCATACAGATTAAATGGGAACTATTTGGTTGTTTTTTTTAAAGGTTAGATGGCAGGTGGCGGAAACAAGTGGTATGGTTGATCTGCGATTGCTGAACAAATTGGTTGAAAAAGAAGATGAGGATGAATCCGACGACGGTTTGTCTTTGTTTTTCTTTTATAGGGCTTCGTTTTCGCAGGGTATTTTTCACTAAAATTCCCCTCTGCAAAGGATGTTTTGTTAAGTACGGTTTTGTCTACAGTAGAGGAAATGTGACGAGGCAAAATTTCGATTCTTATGGTCCCTTGGGTACTGTAATGTAGATATCTTTTGAAGTTTCGGTCGATCACATTGTGTTTTTCACTTAATGCTATGAAACGTCTGCAGTTCTTGTTTAAAGAGAGTAACTAATTAAGGAGAGGTAATAAAGCGTGTTTTATTTTCAGAGGATTTGGTGGGAGGTGTTGATTTAACTGGCGTTATAATCCAAGACGATGCAGAAGAAGAACTATCGTTACAGTTGGAAAAAGCTCGTAAGATTCGACAAGCGGAAGTAAAGAAAGAGGAACCTGAGGTTGATGCTGCTGCTAAGGTGGGCTAGCTTTTCTCAGTGTATCTTTCGTTGAATGCTCACAGAAATTGACTGCTTACTGAGAGCTTAAAATGGTGTTCTCTGCGAGTGCCCTTCTTACGGATCAGATTTTACCTAATACTTTCTGGTACACTTGTCCATTTTTTTGATTCTGCGACGTCGAAGTCAGTGGCGGAACTGGTCTTTTGCGTATTTCTCAATAAGGTGTTTTTTGATGTGCTATGTGAATTCAATATTTTTTACCTGTTAAACGCATTGGTTTGAGAGACAAAAGTGGTCACATATGCAATATGTTGGCCACCTTTCTTACATCGCATGATCTATGGATGACTCGATCGATTGTCAATTAGTTATCTTAAATACTCTATTCACTGTGGAAAATTTATTGTTTATTTTCAGGTGCATGAAATGTTGGCAGAACATGCAATAAAAGAGGAGCCGATGGATGAAGATAAAACGCATGAGCATGGTGTTGTCATTGATTCGACAATGGAATATTGCCGTAATTTAGGTGTTTTTTTAAAGTCTCCTTTCTCTCGTTTTATGCTCGCTTGATTTTGGCTAGTTGTACCTTCGGAAAATGGAGCAAAACAGTTTATTTTCCACGGAGATATGTGTTTCTTCCATTTGAAGAACCTTTTTCAAGTCTATAAGGAATATGTTTGCAGCTGAACACCCTTAACTCTGAAGAAAGATGCACCACAACAAACACTCTCCTTCGGGAAGCATATCCCTCTAAAATTTTGTTATCCCTTCAACGATATGATCGATATCTTACCAGGGTGTTCTCATTGAATTTTCACCGTCATGCTAGTTACCGTTCTTCCGTAATAGAATTGTTACGATGATTATTGATAAATGTTCACTTTCGTTTTGCCAAAACTTTGTGGGTAAGTAATGAACGATTGTTAGGCTCGAATTTGTTTTACTACTTGCATATTTACTTCCCTCCTTCTTCCGCTCATCAAGTTTTTTTTTGAAGTTCAGTTCGTTGTCTTTCATGGAGAAGTATTCAGTCGATATTATCTGAAGTTGTTGCTCGACGTTGCCTAACACATCAGATTCTGAAGCATGTTCGACTTATGCATCTTAATTAGGCAGCCTTCTAGGAAGTAGAGAAGGGAAAGTTCAGCCTGGAAAAGGTGAACAACTGAAAGGAAAAAATTGGTGCTGTGTTTTGGATAAGTCAACAAAACTCTAAAATGCGCCTAATCAGTGAAGTTCTCAGAGGAAATTTTTTAATAGCATTATTTTTGTAGGTGAAATTCCGACATATGGTCTGGCAGGAAATCGTAAAGATGTGGTCGATGTAAGTGAGTTGAGGGAAGTGAGAAGGGTGGAAGTGAGCGATGAAGAGGAGGATCTCGACGTTGATGATGTGATTCGTAAATGGTAAGCATTCCTTCCGTTTCGAGCTGGGTGACATTATCCATCCTCTTTAATATCGTTATATATAAGCTTTATTGTGGCCTTAGCTTTTAAGCATACCGTAAAGACGTCATCGAACGAAAATTTCGTCGATTTCTTTTCCTTATTTCTTACTGTTGCTCTTGCATGTGACAATCTCAACATGAAACCAATCTGCGACTTACTGTTGCTGAAATGAAGAAAGGGTTAGGAAGGACAAAAAAGGGGTGGAGTAAGCTCACCTCTATAGTGATGCACCGTTGCTTGTTTTTGACAATTTGTTTTCGCGCAGATAATAACGAACCTCTAGTCAGTAGATCCACGATTTGCTTCGCAATATCTCCGAAGCTTTTGAATAGTAAAATGGGTATTTTTATGGGAGATGCTGCTATAAATGTTGTAATATATATGACCTAATTATTTATTGAGTAATGTTATCCAAATAAGTTGTATCTGCAACTTGGAGTTTTGTTGGAACGCATAAAAAAACGATGAAGTTTATGTCTTGTGGAAAAGATCCTCAAAGATGTTTTTTGCTCGATCGGTGTACCTTTGACCCGCTGCTAGATGGTATCGTTCGTTATTGCCTTTTTTTAACAATTGAGCCACTAATGTATCATGCCTAGCTGACCCTGTGGAACTTATTTTTATGACTTATCCAATATCGGCATTTAGGGGGACTTAAAGTTCTGTATTTAATGTACATCACAGATTGATTCGTCTGGGTGTGGGTATAGAGGTTTAGTGAGCCTTGATGAAATTTGTTTAGTTTCATTTGCGTCTGGAATGTTTGCAGGCGTCAAAAGGGGCGTAAACGACAGCAAAAAGGCACATGGATGCAAGCGACCACTTCCGCTAGTGCTGATTTCGGATCCACTTCAAGAAACCGAAGCGCATCAGAAGGCGATGTGGTATGACATTTGTATCGTTAGGCTGATAGTGGAGGTGTTGTTGCTTCCAGTAACAGAAGGATTGAGGCTTTGAGAGAATAAAGCTTGGAAAAGGCATATAAAGGTCTAAACTTTAGAAGATTCGAGAAAAACGATGTATGCATGTAATGGTGGGATGGAAAATCCATAGAGAAACAGTGGCATGAAAATAGCTGAACTTATGAGGGAAAAGTGATATGAAAGGATTAACCGTTATTCGAGAGACGACGAGAGCAGACAGTGGAAGTTTCTTTGCTTTTTTATGAAGGGGTGCCTCGATCTCGGCTTTCAGTATATGCGGCAACATTAGCATGTTGACGATTATGAGATCCGATGGGGAACTTCGTATACGAAGGTAACGGAGGGAGTCTCATATGAGAATATGCTGCTTTCAAGGCTGTATAGCATTCAAGTTCACTGATATTGCATTCAAGATATTCAACGAAATATATTGCACGTTAAACATTTCATCTACTCGCTTATAAGGGTGTATAACACACTTAGGCGAGTGGTAACAAGAGCGATCATTGAGGTCAGTAGCAGTGAGTGGATGAACTAACACAGAAATAGCGCTAATAGTTTGGAGAAAGTTTTTTATAATATCGCGTTTAGTAGAGGGTCGATGTTGATTGAATAAAGATGTAGCAATCGCAAGGCTCGATATGCTAATGAGTGCATAAACGATTACTACATAAAGAAGTGGAGCTATTGAGAAAGAATAGTGATCCACTATTTATGGGCATGTGCGATTGATAGGTACTTCTATTTCGATGAATTTTATTTAAGCATTTGTCGTCTCATCTCTAAACTTAATTCTTTTCCTTTTAGTTTCTAGCTTTTCTCGCAGGTTTAATTTTTTGAGATGCTCACTTCACTTTGTGAATGATGTTATGAGCTGAAACGTCGCTAATAAAGACTCTCAAGAGGTTCTCAGATGCGAATTTAAGGCAAGCGATGATGAGCCATATAATGTATTGGGAGAGGAACGTGATGTGACGAAAGGTATGGCAGCGATGTTGAAATTGGCAGCCGAGAAGGGATATTTAGATTCGGGTAAGACGCGTAAAGTGAATGGACCTTCATTAAAACATCTCGAAAACAAGAGATTCTCGCAAATCGAAGTCGGAAAATAGTGAGTTATAATTTTCTCTTAATTTTCGTTTTTTTTTTTTTCCATCTTGTTATAAAAGGAGGAAGTGGGATGGGGTAGGTGGATCTCTCATTATTCGTACTTTATTGAGCTGACAAAAGCAGGTTGGATAGAACTCAAAAATAATGTGAGCATAGTATAGATGGCCAGATGGCTAATCTAACGAATTATAAAGATTTTTTTAACTCAATAAGTTATAGAAGACCGAAACTCTTTTAATATTTTTGATTAATTTGGCATCATTATTAAATACTCATATCTCTGTCGCATGCTTGCATGCTTTTTTTAATATTGATGCATTTTTTATTCTTATTTATATTTCCGATTTTTACAAAACTCTGATTATATTATAGTCTCGTCTGCATACTTTCTGTCATAATATATCAAAAATTTTGTTCATCTTTACTTTCTTTTTTTTGCAGTTTCGCCTCTTCACAATTCATTATGTGGTTTTTTTTTCGAGTTCATCGGCTTTATGCCGTCGCAGCTCCGGCTTTCTTACAATTCTGTATCCGTCTCCTGTTGTTTTAATTATGTCAAGCATTGACTGAATCCATTTTCAGAGTTGTCTCACAGGTGCTTCTAGCAGCTCGTAGATAGTGAATTAACGTGATCCTAGAAAATGCCGTCGTGGCACTTTTCTTGCAATCATGAGTTAATGTTGACGATAGCACTACTTGAAGCACTGTTTATCCAAAATTCAGATTTACATATCCGTAGTTTCATACTTGATGTATTTTAGTGATATCGAAGAGAAGTACACGAAGAAGTTGGAACGAATGGGCACAACCGGCACTGGGCCGGTAAGGCCATTCCCTGAGAAAAACGATTATAAGCCTGATATACGCATCACCTATATCGATGAGCGTGGACGTGAAATGGAATCAAAGGATGCATTCCGAGTTCTTAGTTGGAAGTTAGTGCTTTCACTTATTGCAAGTTGTTCTGATGACGAATTTGTGGATTTGGGAGGGGGACACTTTGGATGTTGGTCATCCTGGTTGGCTGATTGTGGTGATCCTAGAAATTATGGGTTGATGGATAATCATGTTTTGTGAAGGCGACCTGTATGAATGAGTATTGATCAAAACGTGTCAAGGATGAAATGAATATTCAGCATTTGTGTTCGTTCGATTGGTAGAAATGCACGCTGAGTTATTTCTACTCTTTGAGTGAGGCGGCATTCGATTGTCATCGTTATTATTTTATGCTTTAAGTTATTTCGGATGATTTGAGGATGATAAGTAAAATTTTCTTGTGTATCTAGAAGAAAAAAATTTCTTAGAGAGTTGATAGAATAGTAGGATTCATAATTTTTTAGCTAATTAATACTTATATAAAAATAGTGGGTAAGATTTATGAATAGAGATTGTATGCAACAAATCCACTCATCTGAACATATAACTTTCAGATTCCACGGGAAAGGACCTGGCAAAAAGCAGATAGAAAAACGCCAAGCTAAGCAAGAGAAGAAAGAATTAATGAAAAAAATGAATTCGATGGATACTCCATTGGGTACACTTCAAAAGCAGTTGAAAAAGCAGGAAGCTATCCAAGCACCGTATATTATTTTAAGTGGATCGGGCAGAGATACTGGGTATGTTGCTTTAATCTTGTCAGAATAGATATTTTAAATTTTTTCATTCGCGAAAATGAATATTTCTTGTTTAGTTCATAAAGTGAATTTTTTTTTTGTTTAGTTTCAGTAAGGGGGCGTATTAGACTGATTTAAGTGACCTATATACGGATGCTGCGTTAGAATCCCGACTAATAGTTAGGAAATTCGGTTGTTCTATGAAGTTTTCATTCGTTGCTAATTCAGCTATTAGCCGAGATAAGAGCCAAAAGTAACAAAAGTTGGAAGTATACGAAAAGCCATTATGATTCTATTAAAAGGCAGTTTATTCTTTTCATCACATTTTCGATTTGTGCAATGCGCAAAGGTTTTATCGATTGCAAACTGTGTTCTAATTTCAATATTTGATTACTTTACTTACTATTTTATTTTCAATCTCATCTTATCGATGTCATTTCAGAGCGCCACTGAAGAAGGACTAATGGATTTATTGTCGATCACTATGTCGTTGTATTGTTGATGAAATAAATTAACCTCGCATTTTATTGATGTGTTTCTATGATTGCATATGATATAAGACATAGATTCTTATTTCCTATTTTGAGGGCATTTTTAAATGATAGAAATGAGCCGGTAGGATGGATAGTCTATGGATTCGGATGTAATTTACGACGGATAGACGCAAATTATGATTTACATCGAAGTGATTCGAATGCCCTTTTGAGGTGTCGATGAATGATTACTGGAAAGCGTTCAATAATTTTAATAAAGATATAAGCACTATTACTGGAAAAGTTGTGTTGTTGTTTTTTTTTTTTTGTATTCAAGCGTTTCTTTTTCATTTTGATCTATTTTGCAGCAGTTTTATTTATGAAAGTTTTTTTTTTGTTTTGTTGTTGTCGTCAAACATTTTTCTATTCAGTGGGCATAGAATTTACCTTTATTTATTTTAGGTTTAACATAACGACTTCAATAATCGAGTAATTTCCATCGTGGAAACATGCCTCATTTCATTTGACCATCTTAATAGTATTCCAACAGTGATAACATAAAATATAATCAATAGGATGCATGGCATATAAGACAATATTGCAGTTGAAGAAAAGCTCTATGATAAATAAGTTCATTTAGTATATTGTGCTAGCGTTATCGTCACGTGAAAATTTGACCCTCTCAAGGCACTCCAAAGAATATACATCACAACTTGGAGTTGGGCGCGTTTTTTATCGTTATCAGTAGCCAGTACAGTATGACCTAAACTAAGTCATATTGTAGTGTGCTTTCCGGGCGGTACTGTGCTTCGAAATAGAACATCTAAGATCGTATTGACTCGCTTGGGTGGACCTTAAGTATAGGGGTGTCCTCCACCTCTAAGAGACCATTTTTATTGTACTTATACATGAACAAATCCGCACATGAGTGCGCATTACGTTGGAAAAAAGGAATTTCTCCATTTTCTATTTTATAATGACGAGTATATTTCTACGAAAATATCCAAGGAGCATTGAACAATTCCAACCTTAACTTCTGACATTCATATGAGGTGTGTTTATTACAATATTAATTTTTTTTAAACGTTGAAAGGAATTTAAACGTTTATAAAAAATTTCTTAGGCACTGCAGCATATATAATAACGACCTTTTTATGATCATTGTAGCTGAGCAATATTCATATATACAATGTATAATTAAAATACAATCCTAAAACTTCAATTAAAGCAATGAACGTGGAGCTATTCTCTAACAAAAAGGCAACAAAATTGAATATCTCCTCGATCTAGAATATATTAGTTCCTCTAGTTTATAATTACCCAAATTTGTCGTTTAGTCACTAAAATGGCACATTCCATCAACAAATCCAATAGATTGTTTTAGCACATTTCGATGATAATTGACTAAAAAAAAAGGTTTTCATGAAATTTGCATAAATTTGGGTTGTTTGCCAAAAAAAAAGAGCACGTTTTTGAATATGGAGCTGTTTGAAGTTCACTCAGAAAGGAATTTCTAACTGCTTTTCCAGTTACAATTTTCTTTGAAGCTGACAAAAATGTAACACTCATTGAAACCTCATTTCCTATCGATTTCACCCCGCCTAACGCCTCGTATGTCTGTCGTACTTTGACGTGATTCTACTAAAAAACGTCCTCACATCACTATGACCAAACGGGCTACTGGAATACTCGTAGAGAAAGAAGTCTAATTCCGTCAACTTCATCAGCTCCTTCTTGAGGAACGAACGATTCCACTGGAAGGATAATAGGCTACGATTATTTCCAGTTTTATTTCATAGGCCCGTCTGTTCATCGACGTTGTCTGCTGTCGGTTTATAGACGTTGGATGTGGGCAAAGACAAGAGCGTATATTGCGATACCGATCGACTACACACACATTGCACCTGAGAAGAAAAGAACTTCTTTAAGGCTCTAAATTCGTCGATTATGGTCTACGATTAAAATAGATGGCAAAAGCTTTGAATGAGAAATTCAGAGAGTAGTTATGGTAGTGGATTACCATAAACCTATTATGAATTAGACTTTATATTTTCTCTTCCGTATTCTACGTCTGGATGTTATCGTAACGGGCACCTTATTCCATATTGGGCAAGGAATGATTTCTTTGCTGTTATGGATACTTTTTACATTCGTAAACAACAGCATCCTCTCTACTTCTGGGATGGCTTCAAAAATTCTACCGGAATAGCGATATTTTCGATTTAATAGCTATCACACAGATGTCTTGGAAAGTTTACAGTCGCATACTTGCTATAGTCATCTGGACTAATAAACTGGCCTACTACATCGTCAACGTATATCAAAATTTCCACGCGAAAAAAAACAAAATCGTATTTGATATTTCGGAATTTTTTCCTCGCCAACCGTTAGGCCAATGCGGTTCCGGTTTATTTTCCTCAGTACAACTTTGGAAGCTCTATCAAATAGTGTATAAATTGTTTCATTTGGAAAGAAAAGTTGAAAACCGATTCGACCGGCCTGAAATCCTAAAATTTCGGTTTTTGCAATTTTGGAGGTTCTCGTTCTCTGCCGGTGTTTCATATGTGGTCCAATGATCTTTCGATTTTTCATTAGCTTGCAGAGACCTTTCGAATGATGTATGGGTAGCCGCCTGGGGACGAATAGGAATCGAGAAAAAAACCCCAAAAATCGCGTTTTTTCGATCGTAAGAACAACAAGTTGCTGCTGACTTTATCGATGAATAAAAGCTATGTTATTATTGCTGTTGTTATTAATATTGCTATTTTATAAGCTAATGTGATGTATTTGACTTCAGCTGAACCCATTTTAACGAAAAAAGATTTTCCAATCCCTTTTTCATTCTCGTTTGCGAAAAATCTCTTAAATGTTGCGGAAAAAGATGGAAGAGGGGTGAATATTGTTCATTGCGAGGACTATGCACTTCACAGGTGATAGAAATGGAAGGATTTGCAAGTAAATAGCATTTTCTTTATGCGATGTAAAAAGAAAATAAGAACCGAAAAAGAATATGAGAGAAAGCATACCTGTACGGTGATATATTTGATGCCATGCCGAATCCTTAGTCGCTCATTGGCCTCATGAACGACATGATTCGAATCGCAATTTTTTTCGGTATCCAAATGCACCGAGATGGCAGTTTTATCCATCGTTAACGACCAAACACGTAATGAATGCACATCACGGACACCTATATTTACAAATATTTTAAATTTTATTCCAATAGCATCTCATCCAAACAGAAAAATATCACTACTTCAACAGTATCAGGTTGAAGGGTCTTGGAATATGGATTCAGCTTTCCTTTAACAATTTTCAATTAAATAAATTAATTGCCTCGCCACAAGAACAGTACAGTATATAGGAGCACATATGGCCTGTGGTCTATCTCCCCGCATGTAATGGCCCACGTGTTCAAGTTTATATGAACGGATCTTATGCTTTTTCCTCTCAGACGTATAGAGAGAGTGCGCTATGAAATGACATTCACCCAGTTATGTCCTGCACTCGAATCGAACATTTTGTCATTCCATGATACATACATGAGTGTAGTCAAATCTTCCGTTTAGGTATGAACTGCGGGTAGTTGGAGGCTTATGCAAGACAGCGTACGGAAAGTGCTCCTATGTTAAGATCCTTGGTGTGTCACTCTGTCGAAAGTAACTTGCTCGATAAAGCAGGTGGGGCTAGAGTTCAAAACGTGTTTCTACGCTAGATATATTTGCGTATATGGTTTCATATAGCTGCTATTTTATTTTCAAAAAATTGGCTACGAATTTTTACATCGTTCATTATATCTTTAAAATCGTTTCGCGAAAGCATCAAAGTGGAATCGAATAAAATCAAATGGGGCAAAATAAGAACGAAGCTATAAAATAGTCACCTTCAATGGAACATAAATCCGTATGAAGAGTACCAATATCGATATGTCGTGGGGCAGCTTCCATAAGCACAAGAATAGCATCACGTAATACAGTTGCTGTCGTTATCTGATTTATTATCTTGTTAGGCGCATCAAAGATTTATTCACTAATCCTCTCAGGATGAAATTTTCACATTAATTTCTCTATGTTATAGAATTTCTTTCATCAATTTTATTTCAAGAAATTCAACGATAGAATTTGTCGAGTGCAAAAGGAATTCGATTGACTTGATTTGAAAGAGCTCATTTGTACGTCGAAGCATCAAAATTTGCATATAAAAGAAGAACAACAAAAATGCCTCATTTTAGCATCAATACCGCATCCATTACAATACTCAACGAGAGATTACTCAATAATACAGAAAAAAATTATGTAATGCTTACAAGAACAAGTAGTGAGAAGAAGAATGTACATATTGGATCGGCGAGTCGCCAATGTGTTGATTTGACAATCACGGCGGCCATAAGAACACCGATCGATTGCACTAGATCCCCAAGCACATGCACAAATGCCGCACGAACATTGATATTTACCTGAAGGCATACGCAGAATTCGATAACGGTCACATATATATTCATCGCATTATGCCAATTTATTGGTAAGTAACCATTTTAATTCCGATCATGAAATTAAACAAAATTGCAATCCTGGATTGTGGCATGTTCGATATACGTGTTCCATATCGATATATATATATATATATATATATATATATAAGTAAAAATTTAGCCAAGTTGAAATATAATTTCATCAGATTTTTTTGACCGAATAAAACACATTATTAGATCACAAAACTCTAATTATAATACCTTGTGCTTATGAACGGATTGATTGTTGTTTCCATCATGAATAGATGGCAAAGATGTTGTTGAATCCTTAACACCCTATAAAATCATTCATTTACACGTCGAATGAAATATTTCGATAGAAAAATTTCCAAAATTGGAAAAATGCTGAAATCTCGGATCAATATTTTCAGAAATCACATAAGCATAACAACCACAAAGATTTTATTTCCATTTTCAATTTAGGAAATTTTATAGATTGAAATAATTCACTTCAAAAAAAGAATGTCGCTTTCATAAATTATAACTGCTTGAGAATTTTTAATTTTTTGAAAAAAAAATTCAAAGAAAAACAATCAATATTACCTGTTCTGTATCATTCGCAAATGATTGTTGAAAATGCGAATGTTCCGTTTTGCCTAAATGCAAAACAGCACCCATAACGATATTGAATATTACACCAATACCAGCCGTAATTAACATTATGTCAGCATCCACTTCGAAATCATTCTGTACGACTCTCATAATTGCTAAGTAAACAAGCACTCCCGTAAGCATCCAAATAAGTAGAACGCTGAAATTTTTCTCTTTAGAAATTATTAATTAGTCTTTTTTTTTGTTTCTTTGTTGTTTTTTTTTTTTGAAGAAAAAGAAGAAGAAGAAAACTTTCGTCTAAAAGGCTTTCCCAACAATCTTTAGGCAATAAACATAAAGTGAAAAGTTGCATAGAAATGAAATTGTTGGAAGGTATAATGAAGAAGCTAAGAAAATGGACAGGAATATTTGTGTTTGGTTGTTATTGACATGCGATTTTTCATCGATTTGCGGTGAATATTCTCTGCTTCCAATCCTAGAATGATATCGATTTGAGTACCTCTCATGACAAAAGATGACCTTTAATAATTCTGAGATCCGTTCTATCAATCTTTGAAATTTTATCAACAATATTCCTATTAACATTGAACGCATTGAGTATTACATTTGAACACCGTCCCTCGAGTTATACATTTCCGGTTTTTTCTATAAGAAGCATTGCACTTGTGACAACCAAATAAAACGAGATGTTTCTTAATGCTGTGGAACTATATTGTGGCTGCATGGTATCCATTTGTACACATATGCATATAAGTGTATTTGCCTTAGTTTGTATATCTGTGTCTGTCTATATGTATTGTTGTTTCACCTTAGGAGCCAATGGAAGTAAAGTTGCAAGGTTTGTTTTAGATCATTTAAATCACCAGGTGATCCCTTTACTAAATTTCAAGTATACCCATTTCGAAGAGGGTCATATATGGTTTCAAGTGCTTAGAAACATGCACGCGAGAGATTGGTCTTATTAAAATGCATACCCTATTGTGCCCACTTTATTATTCGTTGCTAACTTTAAAAAAAGGGCAATTTGTTGATGAAATTACAACAGCAAAAACCGGCCAATCGTCGGTCTCCCTTTTCCTTTAGGCTCCCCTCTCTCCAGTATTATTTCTCCTCCCCCTTAGACATCTGGAACAATCGGAACACCATGAAATGAAATTAAACTATACCTTGTAAGTGCACCAAGTACTTCAGCTCGATGGAAACCATACGAAAGTCGTTTAGTGGGTTTCATATGTGAAATTTTGATAGCGATAATTGAGATGACAAAACTCGCCAAATCCGATAGCATATGTCCAGCATCGGTCATAATTGCGAGACTGTTGGCCAAATAACCACCAACCACTTCTGCTATTATGAACAATATTGTCAACACTGTTGCCAAATATAGTGCAAGTTCAGCTCGACTGCAAGCATTTTTACTAAATAAAATAGTGACTGATTGATTTATCTCATATTTCAAAAACCTTGCGGCTCAGAGTTTTTTCTTAGATTCGATGTCCATTTATTGGCACGTTGCCTAAAGTCAATTTTACCACGTGAAATTGAAATTTTAGCTGAAAAATTTTCTCAGAATAACCCATTAAAATGACTAGTAAAAATGGCCATTCACTTGTTTGACTGAGAAAAATATCAAAACTTTTGCGCGTTCGTTTGAAATTTCTCTTTCAAACTTTCCAAATTTTTGCACTTTTTATTTTTTGAATTCCTCAAAATTTACGACTAACCTCCCCCCTCCCCTCCTCTAGCTGTTCCATCTTCCAAGCAAAAGAGGGGTCAAAATCACTAATGTGCGAAACTATCAAGTCTCTATAGCAATCATCAATAAACTATAGAATAACTGAGGAAATCTTTTCTTCGTTTTTTCATTTTCATTTTTTTTTTCGTATGGGAAATAAAAGAATGGAAACTATTTTCGATTTGATGAATGAAAAATGGCTTCGCTCTTTTTTTTTGTTTGTTGATTGTTCTCGTCGTTTGCGCCAATAAAAAGTAATATGAGGCAGTGTAGATTTGAAAGATAAGCAGATATTATTCGAAGAGGGTTTTCTTTGATAGATCGTCTCTATAGTGTCACTCTTTACATAATTCGGGTATTATTTACCCACTAAAGAAGAGCACTTTTATTTTGAAGAGCACTTGAATGAGAGTCGTATCGAATCTTACCCACTAGAATATTTTAGAATGTTCCTCGTAAGTTACTCTTTCGTACTATTCGATTAATCTGAATTGCTTATAAATAAAATATTTGTGATAAGTAATATTTGTTGATAGCATTTAAATATATCTCATCAGTTGGGTCATTTTGAATGCTTATTATTCAAATTCTCTTTCATATCTTCTCTCTCTCTCTCTCTCAAAAAAAAATCTGCAATCCTATTGCAATGATGGTTTTTTGCAAAAGAAAATGACATAACTAAACTATATCATGCTTAACAACAATCCTATTGCAATGATGGATTTTTGCAAAAGAAAATGACACAACTAAACTATATCATGCTTAACAATAGAAGATTGCGAAAGAAAAATTTTAAACGATTGTTTAATTTAAAAAAAAAAAGGTTTCCAACATATTTTATCACCTAGTAAACTTAACTGCATGCGGAGAAAATATTGCACAATATTCAAAAATTAAAATGATCCATTTAATAAGATTCTTCGATCACCTAAGATAATTAGAAGAAAATGAGAAAAATATTTTAATGAATTTTTCATAGTGAAAAATTCAACTAGCAACAACGTTGTTGAACATTTACAAAAAAGAAAAAAAAAAAGGAATGCACAACGAAACAAATAGGAAGAAGAAAACGTCAACAAAAATGTGCAATTTTATAGGCGGCTAAAACTTGTTTCGAATAAGAGAAGCAATCTACCAAAGAAAATAATGCAAAGGTGATATGTTTTATGGCGAAAATATATAAAAGAATTTAAATCATAGTACGTATCAAATATTGTATTGCTAAGAAGCGAATTTCACATCAAAACAATGTGACAATTCTGCAGGAAGATTTGACGAAGATTTCGCTGGAAAAATCGACGAATAAAAAATACCAATGAATTTTGTGCCTATTGAGACATCGAAAGATGGGCAGTCAAAGCAAACTGGACTAACCTTGTGGTGTTAGGCGCTCTATTGAAGAGATCTTTATCACAATAGTATAACGGCATATCATCTTTTAATGACTGAATCGAATTTAAACTCGTCACAACACTTTGCATCGATTCGGAACGATCACGTGGCATTATCCTAAAATTTATGCACTTGAAAATATGATAGAATATTTAGCATCAATATTGGAAAGGTGTTAGCAACGAGAAATGATCCACTCTAAAAGAATAAAATCAAGTAATGCGTTGTGCATGTGTCGATAATGATCGATTATGGACGAGCAACATGAACAACTTTAAAAGAACGAATTTTGTAAAATATTTTAAATGAATTTAAGAGTTGCTAATTTGTTGTGAATTAAATTTCCACTTGCAAATGTGATGTAATTAGAAGAGACGAAAGAATGCAAAGAACACAAAATGATCGAACTTAAAAATGTTTTCGTTGTGTTCAAACATCAACAAACGAGAAAATATAACTCGTTCTTTGCGGCGAAAAGAGTAGCATGAATGAAACTGACAAATGAGATGATTTAACTGGCTCTCATCATTTCATTGAGTAAGTCTCATCAGAGTATATTTCAGTGAAAAATTCATCACCTAGCTTATAGTTTTCGATTTAAATAACACATGAATAAGTGTACCAAAAAGCACGATATGTGCTTTAAAATTCGCTCATCTGACTGATCAGTTTTATAATTTGGCAAAGAAAAAAAACACATGGAATAATAAACTCTCTGCCATTATTTGAGTTGATAACGCGCCTATATAAATCTATAAAAATTTCATTTTTCTATGGCTCGGTTGGTGCAAAATGAAAATTAGATGGGTCTGCTTCATTAGATCTGCTTAATTTTAATTCATCAACCACTGAGGTTTGAGTTACGACATTTTGTGGGTATGATGTATTCACCACCTGAAGTTATAGACGATTAAAAATACCGAAAATTTTCCATTTCCTTTAACGGTGGAATTTTCATTTTACGGAAGTTTTGCCAGAAAAAAAAAACCGAATTTTTTGTAGATGATCTACACTGTTGATAAGACCAACAAAGCTATGAAGGCTCTATCTCACTTGTTTTTTTCATTTGTTGCCAACTTATATACTTGGCCAGTCGGATGAGTGTACGTCTAAGCACATGCCGTATCAACTTATGATTTGCATGCATATTTGTCTTGTCATTTGCGAATCTTGTCTTGCTAGTTGTTTTTCATTGCCCCAAAAAAAATCCATCGATTTCAGATATATAGGGGACAATGAGAGTGGTGGAGGAAGAGGTGAGAGGAGATTAGGAACATATATGCAATTTCTATGACTTTCCTCTCTAAAAATGCTTGCACTAAAGAAACTATTCGAACGATCGATTTTATAAACACTTCATCGAACACAACGGAACACATTGCAAGAGTTGACGACATTAAAAGCGTAAAGAGAAAATTGAACGTGCACTCTTGATAGTGCAAAACTTTTGTTACACACTAATTGCCATTCTTGTTCTCATATTTTAAAGAAAATCAATGAGAGAGAAAAAAAGAGTCGCCGTAATTTAGGCAAAATTTGAAATCATTTATGAAATTGAACGAGACTGTTTAAAAAAATAAAAAAAAAGAAAAATATGATAGTGAAAACACTGATAATATTAGTTCTTTTATTCTATTTTATAATTTTAGTAATAATGAATGTTATTACTGATATATATTCTTGATGTAAATATTTCTAAAAAAGAATTGTTAATAATGATGTGAAAAAAACATATTAATAAATGAAAAATAAAATATTTTAATGAATGAATCTAAGCATAATAAAAGGAAATAATAGCAAACGAGAAGGAGTTGAATTTCTGCTCAATAAAGCATTAAAAAGAAAAATATACACTTTATAAGGAAGAAAAAAAACAACTATGAAGGTGATATTTTAGTGATAAAATTTTCCGTTTCAAAAAATTCTGAAATGATGTGATTAAACGAACAAAATGCAAAAAACACATATCGTGCCGATCCATTGCTATGCATTGCAATAATTGTTAGATGCAATTGGTATATTTTTGATCATTGAAAATTTTATGAAGTTTCGATGAGAAAAATGAAAGTTTTTTTTTTAAAAACTGTATCGATGATACACAATCGGCTAAGAAATGTAAGCGAAAAAAAGCATTTTAATAACAAGATATTGAATTCCACATGAAATACGACGAATCGATAAGTGAGCAATTAAAAGAAATACTGTAACTGAAGAAATTTAACGAATGATTAAGTAAAAATAAAGCGAAAATATGCGCTCATATGCCCACGAAAACGAAGCATTTGAAAGGCGATCAGTGACACATATCAAAGTATTGGAGTGGTTTTTTTTTTTTTTAGGCAGTGCATTCCGAATAAGCGAAAATGAAAACAATAGAGTAGTTACTTTTTATCGTTGGTGGTGATTGTCGGTGGATTGAAGTTGCCAAATGCTTTCGGGACGGTCATCGTATTAGAGATGCTCAAAGAATTTGCGTACTAACGTAATGGGTGGACGTTGTTGAATTGGGGAGGCGCAACCCGAGTCGACCACTTTTATATCAAATCCACATCGCTATTACGACACACGTTTGTAGCGCGGTAACGCCACCCACTTGTACTACGCAGACAAACGTCGCATCATATGACTCTACTCCATCTTCATAGCCTATATCTGCACTCGCTTTAATTCTAATCTGCATTTGATCTATAGGAAGCAACCAAAAATAAATAAAAAGGCATTCTAAAAGAGGAATTGATCTGATTTTATGCATTCCCTAATCGATCATTGCAAAATTCGCTCTAAGCTGGCAGTGCAAAATTCGCAAGCGAACATTGCAAACATTGCTCAGTTATGTCGTGGATACATTCTCAGCCTAAATACCATTTTCGACGTTTTCTCTTGTGTTCCATCTTAGTCTGCAAATGAAGTTCCAATATTTTTCTGAACATTTGCGTTTTTTTTCGCAGTAAATTGTGGCGATACTGTGTCTACTCACATGTGTGTCTGTTTGTCCGTCTGTTTGTTGTCTCATTATTTCAAATCGTAGACTACAGATGCTGCAGATGCTGTGCCGATCACATTCAACAGGAGCAATCTATACTCCACATTCTAGATTGACTCCACCGATTTAGCTCTACATGTTTATGAGCACTTGAAGGTAGCGCAGAATTTGCACGTGCAATTTTATTTTGCAACAGACTGAATTGGGAGGGAGTTTTTTGGCATATGTGCAATCAAAAGGGAGTTTTGGCAATGTACGAGTGCATGTTGTTGTGCTAAACCATTTCGCGCGTTTTTCTTATACTTCTTTATATATATATAATAAATCGTAATGTTTCATTATCGTAGAGAAGAGACGCCATAAAGGCACGGACAGATGGAGGTCATTATAGTCACCATATATACAAAGACACTTTGAAGGTTTTGATAATCTTATGTCTTTAAGATTAGATCATTCGGGTAACGCGACACCTGATGGATGACCAATAATTACCATTGCGGGAATTAATCACCGAGTGATGCACCCATATGAAAACATACTTAAATTAGAGTAAGAATCGCCAAGAAATATTTGCATTCTCAATTTCACAATCGTATATTTCTTTAATTCTGAATTTTCAAATATTTCTATGTTCATAAAATCGCTCAGGTATTTCTTTAGAAGCACAATTTCGCCACTTGATATGATGATGTTTTTCGACAATTTAAACGTCCATCTGCTTTTTTACGACAGATAGGCATTCTACTTAACAAAATGAGTTGATTTTAGTGGGAAAATGCTTGTGAATGCGTCTAGTCCTATGTTTATTTCGTGATATTATTGTCATAAGAAAGAAAGACGGTAAAAGTACGTGAGATCACAGCAGCCCTATCGCTTCTTTTCTTCTGTGTGATTTGCTTAGATATGAATTCAATTAATACGTTGTTTAATGCGACAAGATGCGATCATTTAAACCACTCTATCACACTCTTATTTATTTTAAAAAAATAGAGCATAAATAGTTTTTTTTTCATAATCTCATAGAATGTTACAATTCGAAATTATGATCTTCTAAAGTTCTTGTGTAGTGCTATTGAAACGTTGAGTTTTTTTTTCTACTCAATTGTGATCAACGATTCGTTGATTTTCTTTAAAGTGGCAAATTATAATCTCTTCGATTTCCAATTCATATAATCCCTAATCGCTCAAAGGCAGTGGAATTATACACTTTTATTATCTTTAAAAAATATGCAGTGTCATGCAAACGTGGTTTGCAAAAAAAAAACCTATTGCAAATTCATCGTTTCAACATTTTTGTTATGCAAATAGATACAATATTATGCAAAAATATTCGATGAAATGAAGCTTTTTCATCAAAAGAAAAAGAAAAAACCTACGCAGTGAGTGTTTATATGTTTTTCTCACTATCAAAGATAATAAATAAAAGAAATTGTTCAAATTGCAATTCGCCAATTCATGAATGCTTAAGATGAACTAATGTTTTCTTATCGTTTCCCACGCGTTTGGCAATAATGTTTTACCTTTAATGAGGCTATATGGGTAAACAGTTGTGACGTATCGTGTTCGTCGAATTTTTTCACGTTTGCTGAGTGAAATTGTCGTTTTGTTGTCGCTTCGAAGATATGCTTTTCTATTCATTGTTTATAGTTTTGAAAAAAAAGTTCAAGTGACTTCCGGTATTAGCTATCTGAAGCAACAAATTTCAGGATGAATATGAGAGTTCCATCGACACCCCTATGATTACCGGAATTCATTTAAGAAGTTAGTAAAAGTGAATAGAGCGTAAATAATCGGCGAATTTTATTCATTTATTTATTTGTTTTTTTGTAGACAAAACAGGAACTGTGGTATTCTTTCAGTTGAATGTGATGGATTCATTACTCTTTGCTAAATCCCCTTTACCTTTCAAAGCGCCGTTATCAGAAAGGAGTGAAACATTTATAAGAGACAGTTTAGCAGAGATGCATAGATTGACCTATTATCACAGAAAAATAAAGAAATTAAATTTTTACCTATCTTTTGCCATATTTTTACTATACTTATGGCAAGCGATATTGTTGCAAAATCATCAGAAAAATTTTCAAGACAATTTGCAAAATATTTCGCATTTAATGAAAACAACTCGCAGATTTTGCCAATGAAAATGCATTCTTTTTTTTTTGTTTCTATGAAATGAACGAAAATTGTAATCGAGAATCACAATAAAAATAAAAGAAAACAACACTAAGAAAGTGCTTAAATAAAAGAATGAATGTCGGGAATTGAGAAGTTTAGAAATTGTTCTATTATAAATCATAAATTTTCATCAATGGTATTATTCAAAATGATGTTTGAAAATCTCTGTTTGCTAATTTTCCATATTCTCTCATCTACCTGCATGGAAATTTCCCAACTTGAAAGAAAAGCTCCTATAATGTTTTAGAAAATTCCCATTAGTTGCTAAAAATCAATAATAATTTCAGCAAGAAAATTCCATCGCCTAAATTTTTCTAAACAAATAAAAGTATTTTTCTAAAGAAAGTGTACGTATTTTCTTTTTTCTTAAGAAACAATAACATTGGCCATTTTAATGTTTGATCTCTTATTGCTGTTTAATTTTCATCACTCAACATAATAATAAACAATCATTTATCTCTATTTGCACCAGGAAGTTTCTACAACGGCCAATCATGATGAATCAAATGTGTGCACACATATTTGTAAATGCACCTATTTAATGCAATGAACTTCGATTTGTCAGCAGCAGGAGCATTTGCAAAAAAAAATAAATAACTCGACTCAATTCGGCACTCAATCATATGGCATTTTCACTATACGAATCAAATGCTATATATGCCCGTCGAAAGTTTCATTCTCGTCTCATAAAATTACTTATATCAGTAGCGGTATTATTTTCGATATGCTCTATTGGTTCAAGCTTAATATCCCACTGCAAGCTTATTATTCAACCTCAATATCCTTAACATCCTATATTATGGCATGAATGTGTTAATTGTTTCAGCGATGTATCAACGTTGATTTGCAGATGATAAGGAATTACCCAACGAATAACATAGTGGTTGATGATCGTCATACGCAAAACTAACTTTTCTTATGTTGAGTTTGGTGCACTCTATTGTTGAAATTCTTTTCATTCAGGCTCTTTCAGCTGATCGAATTGCGCACATCAAAAATATAAATGTGAGTAGAAACGAAATCAGCGGAATATTTGCTTTTACATTTTACCCAATTGACCAATCTATTCGTATGTTTTCAGTGAATGAGATAAATATATGAAACGTTGCTTCTATACTCCAATTATTTCGATTACTTGCATAAATCCTATTGAAAAAAAATATCCATTCTCACGTTGTTTCAAATATGGTTGCAAAGACGCATTATGGGGACATTCTCGCAGCACATATACACGTATATGTGAGGCAGTCTAACTGATCGGTGACATAAGGTGGAATTGAATACATTAGTGAGATTTCCTGCATGCGTTTTCTGTTGATACATAAACCTATTTTACAAGAAGTTATTGAATTTAAAGGTGCAGAAGTTTACACTCATTTTCCACCGGCAAAGTCCCAACGGAAAAAAATGTTTTGCAGAAAGCTGAAGCGCGAAGTCCAGTTGAGTAAAACACGAAGATAATATTTTACATATTTGTTATTTATCGGTAATTAATGAGACCGGTCGGTCAAGTGGGAGAAAAGCAGAAATTTATATCATTTGAGCTGTTCAAGCATTATTGCATTGTTCTCCACTTTTTTTTCTTTTCTTTTTTTTGTTTTTTGCAATCATACCGATGTTAAGTAGTGATGTGAAACATGAGAATAATGTAAAGTTCGTACAATTTCTTATTATTTTTAAAAGTATGCAATTTTTTTTGAAGTTCATAGATCAATTTCAGTGATGTCGCCGTTTGTTTATACACATAGAGGCACACAGATTCGCACATAAATATGGTTTGCCATAAAGCGTTTTCCAATTAAAAGAATAGTTAAATTATAACATAGTCAGGTGACAAAACTAGTATATCATTAAAAGAGATGTGACAGTCGGTTTAATAAATTAGCA